>JABUQX010071012.1:0-15000 GCA_015478945.1 Trachelipus rathkii
AAGGACTCAGAGGCTTGCCTTTTTTTGGGATTGGTTGAACATATGCGTGCTTCCAGCAATGAGGAAATGTACTAGTATTACATAGAGAGCAGCTGAACGAGGACAGGGCCGCCTGTAGAAGCACACCTCCCTGTAAAACATGGGAGGAATGCCATCAGGGTCACTAGTCTTCCTGATTCAAAGATCTCAGAATCCCAATCCAGGTCATCATGTCTTCAATGAAGTGGCATAGGAAACCAGAGAGGAGAAGAAGCAGGAGGAGAGGGATCCCTGAAATCGTCCAGTGTGGAATTGATGAAAAGGGAGGCTGGAAGAGGATTAGCCTTTTTCAGTAGGGAGAGTTAGCTACAGAACCGTCAGAGCGAATAAATGGAGGAAAGGCAGATTTACAAAAAGTTATTAGAGATGTTTTTGGCAAGAGGCAAGAAATTTTTATCAGTAGGAGAGCCAAGTAGATTGTCGCACTTTCTTTTAGTGAAAGTGCGCTTAGCCTCTCGAATAATAACCCTGCAACGATTTCGAGCAGAATGGAAATTAGTAAGAGTGATAGGAGAACAAAAGTTTTTCCATGCCCGATAGGCAATGTCTATCTCCTGAATGGAGCGAGAACATTATCCATCGAACCATGGATTTTGTGGAGTAAAAAAGATTTAGTTGAAGATTGAATGAACCCGCTCATATCCTTGATGATTGCTGCCCCTACCTTTTCAGCAGTGACCGAAGCGTCCTCCGAGTCAAAGCAAGATTCACTCCAGCATAGTTTGCAAAGAAACAACGCAACACCCCCCAATTAGCCCGATTAAAATTCCAGAAAGTATGTTTGGGAAATGGCGGAGCTGCTGGAGAAAAGGTTTTAAAATTATGAGCTACAAGATTGTGGTCAGAGTAACCGATAGGAAGGAAAATGGTGTATTTATATCGAGAAGGAGTACTGGTTAAACATAAATCAAGCGTGTTCAAGAATTGGTTAATACGATCTGGTATATGTGTAGGTTCTTTAATTAACTGTTCCAGATCGTTGAGAATACTGAATGTTTTGGTTACCTCCCCTCCTGCATCAGTATGAGATGGGCCCAACCACTCAGTGTGATGTACGTTGAAATCCCCTAAATAGAGGATCTCAGCATTTGGATGGGAAAAAGTAATAGTTTCATGAGAAGTAGTAAGATATTCAAAAAGGAGATGAAAATCTGTTCCGTTAGGGGAGCAGTAGCAGAAACACAAGATAATGGTAGTAGTAGGGAGAAAGATTTTAAGTCATAGAACATCGAAGTTAGGAGATTCAAGATTCTCAAGACGTGTTACAGGAGTGTTAATGTTTATATAGGCACAGACTCCACCATATAGTCTGAAATTATAGAAAAAGTTATAGTTGAGATATTAAGTTTATTTGAAAAAGAATTCCTGGCTAGTTGGGTCTCAGACAGTAATAAAATGTTAGGTAGAGTGTTAGAGAGGTGATATTCCTCAGATTCATGGCTAGCATTCAGGCCACGGACGTTGGCAAAGTCAATAGAGAACCCCAGCCTGCGCCCACCCCTACATCTTCTCTGTCCAGTCATTCAAACAGACACCCATACAAACAAACACACACAATCGCCCATACACAGCCCACCCAAAAACTCACTGGGTTGAGTTTTTGCTAAAAAAAAAAAAAAAAAAAAAAAAATAAGCAAATAAATTCTATTAAAACCATGAAAATGAAAATTATTATAAATTATGTTAATAAAAATGGAAACAGAGACTAAGTAAATTAATAAGCACGACGGTAAATATGCAAAGTATATAAAACCTTAAAAGTTAAAAACCCACCCACACGCTCTCGCACAGCTTCACAAATTTACGAACGTAAAGAAAACTTAAAAAAAAAACGGATACCAATAACTTACATTAAGACTTTTAAAAAATGCTAAAAGCTATATGCAACATTAAATATGTGTATTAATGTATAAATTAAATACATAAACTTAAAAAGTTAAAAAGGTAAAGACACTAATTATATATATATATATATATATATATATATATATATATATATATATATATTATATATATATATATATATATATATATATATATATATATATATATATTATATATATATATATATATATATATATTTAGCACCTTTATCAGACGCCAAATGCTATCGACATACTGAGAGTTTCAGCGGAGAATACTGTCTGAAGAAGCTAGCTGAATAAAAAACACACGGCTAGTTGACTTCAAGCCAATATGAAACGAAAACACATTAAAACTATTAAAAAATGTTAGTTTATAATACGTTAGTAATTAGAAATTACTACCTTCAGTGTCTATCGATTGATGTATCTTTTTTTTTCTCAGTTTTTCTACCAATAAACCCTTAAAAACGTCGTCTGAAAAACATATAAGTTCATTTTCTTATTTCGCCAAGATTTAGGAGGTAAGTTCCGCCACCCCTTCCTACGCTCCATGTATATACAATATTGCTATTATATATTATATTATATATATATATATATAGTTATTGTTATTGTTATGTTACATATATATATATATTATTATTATTATATACATATATTATTATTGCTATTATTATTAATATTACATATTATTATGGTTGTTGTTGAAGAAAGGAAAGAAGAAGATACATATATATATTATTAGTTAAAGAATATATATATATTATACATACATATACATACATATATATATTATTATATACATATATATATATGTATATTTATATATATATATTATATATATGTATATATTATTTTATTTATTTGCTATCTGTATATTTGATTGTAGGTTTGTTATTTATATATATATTATTATACATACATACATTACTATATACATAAGAAGAAGTATAGAAGATATATATGTTATATATATATACTGATATATATATATATATATATATATATATATATATATATATATATATATATATATATATATATATATATATATAAAAAATAAAAATAATGGGAACCTAATTATAATAATGCATAGAAGGTGATTTGTAACTGATGAAATGGATGTGAGGGAAGTGTGGAAAGAACACTTCGAAAATCTGTATAATATTAACAGTAATGAAGAGGTGATAGTGAATGTGTGTGGGTTTGATGGTGCAAGAAGGAATAGGTATTTTGGGGATGAGCAAGGAGGAGGTAATGGGTAGAGTGAGAAAGTTGAAGAATGGTAAATCTGCATGTATAGATGAAATTACTGGTGAAATGATCAAGAACGGAGGTGATTGATTGGATTGATTTGGAAGTCGTGTAATAAAGCGTTTATGGAGGTTATATTCCAAGGGATTGAGGAGAGCAGTAATAGTACCCCTTTATATAAGGGTAAGGGAGATAAGGGGAACTAGAAATTATAAGGAAATAAGTTTATTGAGTGTTGTAGGGAAGGTATATGCTGGTAGTTTGGTTGAAAGAGTGCGTCGAGTGACTGAAGGATTGATTGGTGAAGAACAAGGTGCGTTTAGGAGTGGTAGAGGATGTGTGGATCAAATCTTTACATTGAAACAAATCATTGAGAAAATGAGGGAGAAGAAGAATAAATTGTATTTAGGTTTTATTGGATTTGCAACAGGCATGATAGGGTTAATAGGAAAGCTCTATGGCAGGTGTTAGTGATATATGGTGTTGGTGGAAGGCTTCTGGATGGAATCAAAAGTATGTATGACGATAGTGAGGCGTGTGTGAGAATAAATGGTGTCAATGGTGATTGGTTTAGGATTAATAGCGGAGTGAGACAGGGTTGTGTTATGTCTCCTTGGTTATTCAATTTGTATATGAATGGGGTTATGAAAGAATTCGAGATAGGGATGACAGGAAATGGTGTTAGAATGATGGAGAATGGAGTTGATTGGAGGGTGCCCTACCTATTATATGCGGATGATTTGTTGTGTGGCGAATCTGAAGAGAGTTTGAGAGGATTGGTAGAGATTTGGCAGAGTGTAAAAGGAGAGGCTTGAAAGTAAACGTGGATAAGAGGAAGGTTATGGTTGCGAGACAGTCCTCAATGAAGTTATGTTAGATGGTGAGCAACTGGAACAAGTGTCTGAGTTTAAATATTTAGGATATATGTTGGATGAGAAGGGAACGGATGATGAAGAGTGTAGCATGAAAGTTGTGAATGGCAGAAAGGTGGCTGGTGCAATTAAATCGTTGGTGAATATAAAGGGACTAAGTCTTGAGTGTGCTAGGGTCTTACATGAGGGTATGTTGTTACCTGTGTTATAAAATAAGAAGTATAGATCTAAAGTTCAATGTGTTCAGATGGACAATCTTAGGGGCATGCTAGGTGTAAGAAGAATTGATAAAATGAGGAATGAACGTATTAGAGAGTTGTGTGGTGTGAAGAAAGGGGTAAATGAGAGAATAAATGAAAGTATGTTGAGATGGTTTGGTCATGTGGAAAGGATGAATGGTAGTCGGTTGGTTAAGCGGATATATTGTGGCGAGTGTGTTGGGAACCGACCGGCTGGGAGACCGAAGAAAAAGTGGATTGAGTCAGTAAACGAATGTTTGAAGGAGAGAAATGTGAGTTTGGTAGAGGCAAGAAGAAAGGTGTATAACAGGGGTGTTTTTTTTTTTTTTTTTTTTTTTTTTTTTTTTTTTTTTTTTTTTTTTTTTTTTTTTTACAATTATCACCACCGCTCAAGGGCAAAGCCCTATTTCAAGGAGGGGTGTTACACTCAACAAAATTTCAACTAACGCAAATTACGCAGATGAGCACAGACTTGGGCTTTAAAGTGGAGAGATTAAATTGAGTAGGAAACACAGAAGATGGAAGAGAATTCCACAGAACAGAGGTGGTAGGAAAGAAGGAGGCGCCGCAGCGAACTAGTCTGGAGTTGCTAACATCAACACAAAACTCATGTGCATACACAGCACCCCTTGTGCTACGAGGGCGTCTTAAAGGAGGTGGCATTCAAGTGGAAAGTTCCCTCGAGCACCTGCCACTACGGTTCCTATAGAAAAGAGATAAAGCACCAACATCGTGCCGCAAAGATAGAGGGTCAAGTGAACTAGAAAGTACAGGACAGTTTATAAGTCTTTAGCCTTTGACTCGACCCTATCCAAAAGCCGGGTGAAACCTGAGCCCTCCCAGATATGAGAGCATTACTCGATACAAGGGCGGATGAGAACCTTGTATAATTGGGATAACTGTGAAGAGAAAAAAAGTCTCGCAGAGTTCAAACAGAACTCCCAGTTTCTTTTGAGGCCGCCCTAGCACCCATTGTGATGTGAGGTTTCCAAGACATTTTTTGTTTATGTTAAGGCCAAGGATGTTTATATTGTCAGCAGGAGAAAGAGCTAGGAAAGTTAGAAGGTGTCTTAGAGAGGGAGATTTGTAGAAGTTTGGTTTTAAAAGAATTAAATTTCACAAGGTTGCGACGACCCCACCCGAAATTCTATCCAGATCAGCGAGAATGGAATCGGAAAGATTAAGACGCGAGGCCAATTTTTGAAGTAAAAGAAGGAGCAGAATTGAAACGAGTTGAAGAATGAAGAATGAGAGTCATCGGGCAATATGAGTGATAGAGTTAGATGTGAAATGAGAAGATCATTAATGAAAAGCAAGAATAAAGTAGGGGATAAGACAGAACCCTGAGGAACAATTTCACTTTATTGATGAAAAGGAAGAAGAAGTCGCTCCATCAACAACAGCCGATATTGGTGATTTGAAAGAAAGCTAGACATAAGTAAGAAAAAGAGAAGGAGGAAATCCAAAGGAGGGGAGCTAGAAAAGTGACGCGTGCCATACCCGGTCAAATGCTTTTGATATGTCAAGCGCCACCACGCGGAAGTCTCCCGTAATTCCTAAGGGTATAAAAATCGCATGGAATCTGTTAGATAGGAGTAAATGTCCAGTAGACCTGGAGACGCTGAAAGCTGTTTTGGTTACGATATGTAACCAGAAGTAAACCAGATTCCAGATTATCCAAGAAATAAAAGTTAAGTAGAAATTCAAATATCTTTGAGAGAATAGAGGTAAGAGCTGTAGGAGAAAGTGTTAGTTAGAAGGATCAGAGTGGCTTTCTTTTTCGAAACAGGTTGGACATTAGCAAGCTTCTAACACTGATGGAAGTGCTAGTGTTAAGGCATAAAGACAACAAAATTAAACGAGAGAACGAGCAGGGAAGCACACTCCCTCAAATTTCGGGAGGAATGCCATTCGGAACAGTCTGTCTCCTAACGTTCATATAGATTTTAGGAGCCCATGGAGTCGAAGTTTGAAACATAAGATCTCAAATAAAGACGTCAGACACTTGCATGGAGAGGAAATGCCACAATAGTTCAGAATGGAATTTGAATAAATTAGGAGGCTGAAGATATTCCCTTTCAGTTGGAGAGTTAGCGGTAGAACTATTAGAGCGAATAAGTGGAGGTAAGGAAGATTTACAGAATTTGTTGGAAATGTTTACAAGAGTACAGAAAGATTTGTCAGCAGGAGAAATCCAAATAAGTTAGCGCACTTTCGTTTGATGAAAGTCCGCTTTGCTCAAGCGTAGTTATATCCCCAAAGATTTCTAGCTGCGTCAAAACTAGCTAGAATGATAGCAGAAGGAGAATTTTTTTCCCGCTGATACGCATTGTCTCTAGCCTAAATTTGCAGAAAGCAATTACAATCCATGGATTATGGAGAGAAAGATTTAGTTTGAAGAAGGGGAATGAACCTGTTCATCCTATCAACGATTACAGCTCCAACTTTGTCGGCAGAAGCCGAAGCGTCACCAGAGGAAAAAGCAGTCATTCCAATTATAGTTAGTATAGAAGCGACGATGCCCCCTAATCGGCCTGATCAAAGTGGCCAGAAAGAACGCACAGGGCAGGATGAAGCTGTTGAGAGAAAGTTTTAAAATTAAGAGATAAAGGTTGTGGTCAGATTTACTAATAGGAGTTAAGGTGGTGTATTTATAAAGAGAAGGACTAGTGGTGAAACATAGGTCGTATGTTCAAGAATTGGTTGGGACGATCCGGAATGTGTTGGTTCTTTAATTAGTTGCTCCAGATCGTTGAGAATGCTGATTGATTCGGCCTCCTCCACCTAAATCAGTATGAGAGACCCCAACCATTTAGTGTTGTGTACATTGAAATCCCTAAAGGAGGATTCCTTAAAAGTATTTGGATGAGAAGATATAACAGTCTTGGGAGAAGTAGTAAGATATTCAAAAGGCGTGAAAATCTGTTCTATTAGGAGAACAGTAGCAGAAGCACAAGATTATTGTAGTAGAAGGAAGAAAGATTTTAAGCCACAGAACAACGAAATTCGATGATTCGAGATTCACGAGACGTGTTACAGGAGTGTTAATATATACATAGGCACATACTCCACCTTTTAGACGGAAATTATGAAATAAGTTATAGTTGGATACATTAAACGAGTTAGAGGATGAATTCCTAGCCATTTGAATCTCAGACAAGAGGAAAAGATTAGGGTTAGAGTTAGAGAGGTGGTATTCAACGAAAGCAGAGTTAGAATTTAAGCCACGGATGTTGGTGAAGTCAATAGAAAGCCCGCACCTATGCAAATCTACCATCTCACACACACATACACACACAAAACAAGAACAAAAGCCAAAGACAGACAAAAACAAAAGGAAAAATCGGGATAAAATTCATCAAACGCTAAAACCTAAGTTAAAAAGTTTAGTGCTAAAATTAATTAAAAATCAAATTTTGTATAATAAAAAAATAAAACTCAAGCTTATGTAACCCTTCCCAATTTACCCTACTTAAAATTCGCAACCAAAAAACCCGACAAGGAAAAGAAAAAAACTTAAAACTAGAACTTATCTTTTAAAAACTCCACGCGCAGAACTTCACTGAATCTAATAAATGTATACCAACTGATATGATTAATTAAAAACTTTAATTAAAACAAAGACAAGATTGAAAAACACACATTTTCACTAAACACAGCTTTACAAAATAATAATAACAATAAATAAAATAAATATAAACTATCAACCGAGAGCACTCAAAAACACGTCTGCACTTCACAATGACCAAAAACTATGGCGGGGTTTTGTGAGGGGGTATGGTTGTGGCCCACCTGGGCCAAGTGATGAACCCTTACATTGACGATCTACCATAGTGATGGTTCATCGCAGTCCCATGAAGCTCTAGAGTGGATTTTTTTTTGACTGCGACGAGTTCTCACTAATTAATGGTACAGAGGGGGCGGTAAGGCTGGGCTTTCTTTTCAACTTTTGTCATATTCTTCTACTGCTTTTCTTTTCCGATGCTTGCTGCGCACCTTACTCCCAATCTTGGGAAATAAAAAGGAGGATGAAGAAGAAGAAGAAGAAGAAGATATATTTATATATATATATATATTCTTTTTAACTTTTCCCCTATTCTTTTTCTTCTTTTGAATTTCAATGACTGTACCATTGTTACTTATTTTCCTCTCTTCCCTTGTTTGCAGTTTTTAGACCCATATTCTCAGATCTGCTACCACCAGTCTGTCAAATGAATCCAGGGAGCTCCTCGGCACTACTTTCACATTTTGTATCACCCTATATATATATATATATATATATATACTTCTATATATATATATATATATATATATATATATATATAGCTAAATATATATGTATAGTATTATATATATATATAAATATGTAAATATATTGACATATGCTATATATATACATATATATATAAATATATATATATATATATATATATATATATATATATATATATATATATATATATATATATATATATATATATATATATATATATATATATATATATATATATATATATATATATATATATATATATATTCTTACATACTTCTTACCTCAGCTCGCAAATAGGTAATTTATCCGCCTGTCAGTTGGCGTAGCCGCCTTCTTCCTCCTTCTCTTTCCGTGAAGTCACCATTTCTTTTCAGTTCAACGATGTTCTGAAGCACTGTCTTCCCAGCATCTCCTCCACTTCGTCTCTTCATCTTCCTCTCGGCCTCCACCTCGGTCTCCTTCCTCCCGGCCTCCACTCCCAAGGCCTCCTCGCCACTCTTCTCCCCATCCTCTCCAGATACACCAGTCACCATAATTGAGCCATTTCTATCTTATTTCTCATCACACATACACCTACTCTCTCTCTTATATGTTCATTCCTCACTATACCTCCTCTACTCTTTCCCAGCATTACCCTCAAATGCCTTATCACCTCTGCCTGTATTTCTCTTCTTATAACTGTGTTTGTTGTCCAGCTCTCTGCACCATGCATCAATATGGGCGTCAAAATATTTTCAAAACTAGTTCTTTTTGCCTGCAGGGGCAAATTCTGATCCTTTAGCTAAGGATAGAATTCGTTCACGCTTCTTCCGTATTTTCTTATCCTTTCGGCGATATCTTCCCCCACTCCTACCCTATTTCCAAACATACTTTCTAAATACTTAAAACTTTGGACCTCTTTTATGTTACTTCCATCTACTTGGATATTTAAACATTTCCTATCTCTCCCTATTTACTCTCATAAACACAGTCTTCTTATTTATTTTCAGGTCACCCTCCACGAAAGTCCCTCTTCCATGTTCTCCTTCATCACACTTCATAAAGCGATATCGTCGGCGTATGCCAAAATACCCCTTTCAGGGCTAGATCCAATATTGGGGATTTTAGCACCCCATTTTAGCCCCACCTAAAAATGGACATAAAATTCTTAGTTTTTACACAACTTTGCTCTAATGCAAACCTCAGTTCTTTAAACTTTACCTCTTATGATCTCTTTTAGTTCCAAAGCTTGTAGCCTTAAGTCATTGTTTCGCTTTTTCCTTTTTTTTTTCTGAACCTAATTTTGACATTTTCAGGTCATCTCAGCCAAGCGAAGGACTTCAAACTTGAAATACATTGCATAAAACTGCAGAAGTAGTTTTTTGATTTTTGAAAAATTGTGCTCAGCAATGTCGAATTTCAAAATCCACTTTTTTTCAATTGCTGAGCACAATTTTTAAAAAATCAAAAAACTATTTCTACAGTTTTGTGCAAATAAATCCATCTATGACATATATATTTCAAGTTTGAAGTCATTTCGAAAAAAAATTGTAGATGATACGAATAAATGTCAAAAAATTAGGTTCGGAAAAAATGAAAACGTCGAAACAATGACTACAGACAAAGAAAAACACCCAAAATATACGTTAAAGAGGTCAAAAAAACCTGCGGTTTGATTTTTCCCCATCAAAATTGTCTGAAAATTAAGAATTTTAAATCAATTTTTAGGTGGGGGCTGGGCTAAAATGGGGTGCCAAAATCCCTAATATTGGATCTAGCCCTTCACTGCTCGTATGCCATCTTTCTTTAAAATTACTTATAACCCTATCAATGAACGCAATAAACAACGGCCGATAAGAGATTCCCCTGCTTCACCACCGTCCACGCTTGAAACCACCTCTCATTTCCATGTCCCTTTCATTCCTTGCATATACACACCTTGTACAAGCTCCTAAGTACATTTATCGTTCTCCCCGAAACTCTATATTCTTCATGTAGATATCCCCACAAACTATTTCTTGGTATCGAATCAAAGTTTTTTTTTTTTTTTTTTTTTTTTTTTGTTGTAAAGCACTCTGTCCTCCCTTTCCACCTTCAACAAAGACTCAAAATATCCCTTCGATCTCTCATCTATTTTCTTCGCCGTCACCATCACCTCTCCCTCCGCGTTTTTTATGATATATAGCTTCTTTTCATCTTTACTATATGATTTTCCTAGGTCATACAACAAAGATTAATTTCCTTTTTGATCTTCCTCCAACCTCTCCCCCAAATCCCCATAACTCTCTCTCTCTCTCTCTCTCTCTCTCTCTCTCTCTCTCTCTCTCTCTCTCTCTCTCTCTCTCTATCTCTCTCTCAGCTCTTTTCTTATTGCTTTTGCTTCATTTCTTGCGATTACAAATACCTCTCTCGTTTCCGGTGTCCTTCTCCTTAGCCATGTTCTCATCTTTTTTGTCTTTTGTTTTATCCCTTCTCTTACCTCCTCGTCCACCACGGTTATACCTCTTCCTTCTTTCTCTCATCCACTCCTCCCCTAGTACCCCCACAGGGACCTCCTTCAAACCCCCCTCAACCTTTGACCACTTATCCACTCCACTCTTCCCCCATACACTCACTTGTTCATTTATCCTTCTTTCCTATTCTGTTTTTATTTCTTGGTCTCTTAGACTCTCTATCTTTATGATCTTCTTATACACAGGTTGTTTTCTGAATTTTTCACTTGAACCTTCGCCACTATCATCCGATAATCTGCGTCCAAAGAAACTCCAGGAATTACCTTCTTGTAAATTACTATTCTCTTATCTTATGAAATGAAATAGTCTATCACCAACCTCTGTCAATCCACCCGAATATTGGTTCCATTTATGTCTTGTAATTATGTATGTTTATCTATGCTTAAAAAAGTCACTTATTTTAAGGTTATTCCTGATACACACATATCTATCAATCGCTCACCTTCCAAATTTCTCATTTCTTCTCCAAAAATTCCAATGAAACCTTCCACTTCTTCTCTCTCTCTTCTCACTCTAGCATTAAAATCTTCCATCATTAGAGTCACCAAGTTTTCATCTGTTCCATGCACTTCTTCCAGTTTTTTCTATGAACGTATCTTTCTGTTTCTGTGTTTATGCATGCTGCAGAGCGTACACCTGAAAGATTCTATATTATTTGCTTCACAGCTTCAGTGTACATACCATCAATCTGTCATTGATCAGCCGCACCTTTTGTATACAATGAGACAACCTCGGTCCCATGATAATGGTAATTCCATGTCTGCATCTTCTTCCCACCTCTCAAGAGTAAATCAAAACATAAACGTCTCCAAAATCTCTTAGACTCTCTCCACTCCCAATTTTCTTCTCTGGAACACCCATGACGTCTATATTTCACACCCTCATCACCTCCAAAATCTCCTCCTCCTTAACTATATAAGTAGCTATATAGGGTAAAACTTGCTAAGTTGGTGGCTTCTTTAGTGAGCAAGCACCCTATATAAGAGGATGATAATTTAGAAATCCATATTTGAAATGAGGTATTTATTTAACATAAGTAAATATTCAATAAAAGTAAAGTAATAAGTCCCTTCTGTTGAGATACTCTCTGTAGGCGAATTGCAAGTCGCAGCCTTTTCCAGTACGTTTTTCGAACTTGCTTCTGACTCTTCGTTTAGCGGCGAAAATTGGTGATCAAAATTCAAGTCGCAGCCTTTTCCTTGAAGTTTATCGCTCTTGCCAGGAGGATTTCTAGAGAGAGTATCTTGAGTGAATTTATTTCTTTTGATTCTTGTTAATTTGATCAGCTATATTCAAGCTACTCATTTTAAGCGCGGAAAATTCGTGTTCCGTTATCGGTTAAAGGTTCGTCGTCTTTGAATCCGTCCTGTTCCCGAGGCTACACATGTTTAATTGCAAGCAAAAAATCTTTCACAACATCGGCTTGCTAGGCCTATCTGACAACCCTCCTTCTTTATCCGGGCTTGGGACCGGCATGGGCTGCTGGATGTTGTTTTTATATGGCGGAGTTATATATATATATATATATATATATATATATATATATATATATATATATATATATATATATTATATTATATATATATATATATATATATATATATATATATATATATATATATATATATATATATATATATATATATGGCAAGCACAAACAATAATATTATACACCCACGATCTAAATCCACTTTTTTTAAAACGTTAAAACCATAAAACGAAGAACAAAAAACGTGAGACGAAGATAGATTAAAAACATACAACAAACCATACAGAAAAAGACCAAGAAGCATAAAATGTCTTAAATGAAAACCTGAATAACTCAAATAGGCTCAAAAAGATTCCTAATGTATTTTTTAAGACGCCTCTTGTAACATTTTTCATTCATTAATAAATTGTTTAACAAATTATTATCTTTTGTTGAAATCTTTGCATTTTTAATAATAAATGATTCAAAGAATTTTCAATTTTCTACATTATTGCAGGATATGAATATTTTGCAGAATTCATAGACAATAAGTAGAGACCGTAAAATTAAAATGACCTAGTTAAGGTCATTTTAATGTTACAATCTCCATTTCTTACACTGTAATAATATTGATACATACTTCTCTTAAAATCATCATAATTTTTCGTCATATTTCTCGAAATCTATGCTATAAATTCATGCGTCGCATTCTTTATTGAAGCTACTACCAAATTGTTGATAGGGAAAAATGATCGACAGGTCGACATTTGTAAGAAAAATCTGGTTATTTAGAGTTTCTGTAGCGAATCCAACAAAACTTTGCTTACCCTAACTTAACCTAACTTAACCTAACATATCCTAACTCCTACGGCTAGATGTACGGGAAATTTTTTTGATGTCTTGTCGACCATTTGGGCTAGTCTCTTCTTTATTATTTAACTGATATTTCGACAAATTTTTTCTTAAATGTTTTGGGAATGGTCTCTTTCATCGAGTAAAATATTTTTTTTTGCTTTATGATGAGTTTTGCTTATAACATATTCAGGTTAATACAATGATCTAAAGGAGTTTTAATAAATTTTAACTCATCATCAAGGGGAACAGGGATTACATATTTCCATGGTTCCTAGATATTATGCCATGATGATACCTACTTTTTCGTTATAAAAATTAATGGAATATCAATGTATATATAATAAGCATTAGAGGACATTGGTTTGAGATATATAGATAAAACGAGGCGGAAAGTTGTCATCATTAATTTCTATCAATATATCCAGGATAAGTAATTTATAGTTAATCGATCTTTCTTAAGTAAATTTGATTGACGGAGGCATATTATTCATATTATCAAGTACGAATTGGGGATCAACATTAGTGGGAAGGATAGCAAAGATATCATTAACAAAATATTACATTTTATTTTTTTTTTAAATAAAAACATTTCTCAGCATCCGTTCAAAATATATTGAAAATCAACTAATTTTAATCTGAGAAAACCTAATATGGCCTTGAAATCTTTATGACCACGAAAAAAAAAGAATCCCCAAGAATATTAAAGACAAACGAAAGTTAGAGTTGTGGGTTTTCGAGGAAGATGTTTTAGTTGTGTGGAAGATTATGCCGAGTAGCAAGATGAAGGAATTGAAATTTTAAGGCATTTAAAATAACAATGTTATCAATGCCCCAATTATAAATTCGAGAATGCTCAGAGGTCTGTTTCTTCAATGCCGTCTCCTAGCTTGAGCCATTTCTGGGGGATCACCATCTCCTAAGAATGAAATGAGTAATGAAGGGAATATCATAGTCATCGGCACAGCAATGAATAGGTAAAGAAGTAAGAAAGGTTATTAACTAAAAGTAGAGAAAGAGTTTGGAGATAGGATAGAACTCTGAGGAACACCACTATTTACAGATTTAAAGAATGAACAGTAGCCATCTACAACTGCATTTACAGAACGGACAAAGAGGAATTCACACAGAGAAGCATTTACACCAAAGGAGGGAAGTTTAGAAATCGTGGCTTTGTACCAGACTCTATCAAAGGCTTTCGATATGTCTAGCATCACAGCAAAAAATTTACCGAAATGCCGAAAGGCTGAAGACCAAGACCGGGGAGAAGGGAAAGAAGATCGCCAGTAGAGCGTTTCTAACGAAAGCCATACTGACCATCAGAGATAAGAATTAAAGAATTGAGATATTTCCAAATTATATTATTATATTAAAAATCAGAGGATAGATTCGAAAGTTATAGAAGGAATGAAAGTCAAAGCTACCGGGCAGATAGTTTGAGTGCTGAGAGGGGATCCCTTTTTTCGGCGCAGGATAAATGACCCTACTTCTCCAGCAGGAAGGAAGGAAGGTTGAAGTAGATAGAGAGAGGCGAAATAGTTTACCAAGGCAGAGAGCAAGCACCGACGAATAAGTTTTGAGAACCAAAGGAGCAATACCATCACGACCGTACCTCTTCTTAGTTCAGCTCAGAGAGAACGGAAATA
>JABUQX010071012.1:20000-22053 GCA_015478945.1 Trachelipus rathkii
TTTTTTTGAAAGAGTGAGTCGTGTAGCTCAAGGGATAATTGTTACAGATTATGATGCATTTAGAAGTAGTAGAGGATGTGTAGATCAAATTTTTTACTGACGATAATGAGTGATTAAATGAGAGAAGAACAAACATGTGTATATATGTTTTATGAACTTGTAATAGTCGTACGGCAAGGAATGTCGTAAAGAAGGAATGAAAAAGAAGCTCTGTGGCAGGAATTAGTGATACATGGTGAAAGTGGTTGGCTTCTGAATTGAATCAAAAGTATGTATGTCGATAGTGAATAGTGTATAAGTGAATAAGAGTGAATGGTTTAATATTAATTGTGGTGTGAAGCATAAACAAATATATTATGTATACATGGCTATTTAATTTGTATATGGGTGAGAAGATGAAAGAATTAAAGGTAATCTTAGCAGGGAAGATTGTTAGACTAATATAGAATGGAGGTGAGTGGAGGGTGCCCCGGTTATTGCAGGCTGATGGTTTGTTTTTTATTTATTTATTTTTTTTTTTTTGGTGACGAATCTGAAGGAAGTTTGAAAGGTTTAGTAGAGGGGTTTTGCAGGGTGTGTTGAAAGAGGGCTTTAAAAGTAAATGCAGAAAAGAATAAGGTGATGATGGTGGGTAAGGAGAGTCAATAGTGTGAAATCATGTTAAAAGATTAGCATGAGCAACTGGTAAAAGTATCTGAGTTTAAATATTTAGGCTATAGGGAACGGATGATGAGGGTGTAGGAACAAAGTTGTGAACCGTAGGAAGGCGGCTAGTGGAATTAAATCCTTAGTGATTGCAAAGGGGCTAAGTCCTAACTGAGCTAGGGTTCTTTATGAAAGTATGTTGTTGGTAGTAAAACTATGATGTGGAATAAGAAGTATTGATCTAAGGTAAAGTCTGTTCAGTGATAGGTATGAGAAGAATTTATAAATGAGGAATGAGTTTATTAGGAAGTTGGATGATGTGAAGAAAGACGGTAATAACAGAATAAGTAAGAGTATATTGAGATGATTTAGTCATATGGAAAGGATGTGTGATAGTCGGGTGGTTAAGCTGGCGTATAGAGGTGAGTGTCTTGGAAATTGACAGGCTTGGATACCTAGAAAAAGGGGATTGAGTTAGTAAAAAAGTGTCTGATGGAAAGAAATGTGAATTTGGTTCAAGCTATAGGAATAGTGAATGGAAGGGTTTTGTGAAGGGGTATAGTTGTGGGCCTTGACCAGGGGATGAACCTTAACATTGTCGAAGTACCACAGTGGTGATCTGTTGCAGTGTTGTGAAGCCCGCCCACCATAGGGAAAAATGAAACTACGATAGGTCTGTAGGCGGTTAGAAATAGTAAATATTTTGGCAAATTTTAAAATATCGAGTATCTATCTTTAGAAATAAAATTTTCAACAAGTTAAAAGAATTATAAGAAAATGAAACTATGTTAGGTCAGCAGCCGGTTAGAAATCTTAAATATTTCGGCAAATTTTAAAATATATAGCGTCCTTCTTTTCAAATGAAATTTTCCCGAAGTTAAAATAATTATTGGTTAGCTACTGCGTTTTACACCTGATCTAGTTTTTATATTTAAGGCCACCTTTTGAATACTTATGCAAAAAAAATTCGTTATTTGCGAAAAAAAAATTTTTTAATTGGCATTAAACGTACCCGTATGCTAGGGTCTAGATAAACACTTACATGGATATGGAAATATACTTTCCTTCCTATACCTAAATGGCTAAAAAAATACAATAACACTTTACCAGGAAACTTTCAAGAGGTCTTTTTTAAAACAAGTATCTTTCACCAACGTCACTCGTAAAATGCGAGGAGGATGTTCCACCGCTGGAGAGTATGCATCCTCACGTGATAATTTAGTTCGGTATCTCCATACTAGGGTGGGAGTAAGGAGGGTGAGTATTTAATTAAGTAGTTCGAGTCATACGAATTAAAGAGAAAGTATTACATGTGACTAGGAACTGAATATTTAGGTTCATTTTTCTGGAGAGGCACAAATTTAATAGAAATGGATATTGAGAGCCTTTATTAAATAATTTAGATCTG
>JABUQX010071013.1:0-42500 GCA_015478945.1 Trachelipus rathkii
TCCCTCTTCCCCCTATACTCCCAGCGTAGACGTAGCACCCGTCAAGCATTCCTTCCAAAAGGTCTTCCAACCAGTTTTCCAAAACGGTGTCTCCGGTCTTCATTAACCCGTAGATTATCCATCACCCATTTACTACAATGCTCTCTTGTTACTTATTGCTATAGGATTATGCGTCTAAGTGGAAAATTTGCTTAACCCTGACGCAGCCGCTGCTGCATAGTAAGAATTACTATCTGAAGCCCTCTCCATTGTTAACTTTTTTAATTTTGGCGTAGATTGCAGCCCCTTAATTCTGATATATCAAAATACATTTTTAGGTGTTTCGTCCACTTCAACATCTTAAATTCCAATGAAAATCTGATATTTTTCAGATAATTATTCCCAAATTTTACAAAATTAAATAAATTTTTATTATTTATAATGTATTAAGGTTATAATGTAATAAATTCTGTATTCATTACAGCCCTTTGCCACCGGCTTTATAGTAGGGGATGTAATTCACAATACTTTGAAATCAAGTAATATGTAAATTTAATGGTTAAATGCCTTAATTAATTAAACTCACTTACTGGCAGAGCCAAAAGAATTAAGGTTTTAAATTATATTATTATATTAATTATATATAATATATATATTAATATATATATTATATTATAATATTTATTATAGATAATTATATATATTATATATTATACAACTTAGATATTTAGGGGTAAGTGACTTATTGTATGTGTATAAATTTAAATTATATCTTGTGTTAATATATTAATATATATTATATATATATTATAATATAATAAGTATATATCATTTATATATATTACATCATTTTATTTATATTAATAAAAAGTTCGCATCCTCACGGGCATAGCCTTCGCTCCTATGTTCTAGGAAAGGTACGAATACTTTTGCCAGACACGCTTTTAACCAGTTATGTGAGCTATCCGAGCATTATCTCACGAATCTGCTGTTGCACGAAAAAAGCGATAAGCAAGAACGCATCAATATCCTTTATTTAAAGTTTTGAGAAGGTGTGACAGAACGGGGAAAATCTCCATAACATTAAGTACTTCCCATACATATTTAGAGTATGCAAAACTATACAACTGATTGAAAAAAATACGTAGTGATTTCCAATACTAACGTGAATAAAATATTGGATGTATCTAAATAAGACGTCCTACGTTATACCCATTGTCACTGTTCTAATAATCATACCCGGTTGAAAGTGTAAAACAAGTGGTCTCACTAGTTGTCTGGGCCTGGGCATCGGGAAATACGTTCTTTCTCCTCCCTTGTAAATGGATATTAAAAGGGAAATAAAAAATAAGTTCAATATGGGCTACGGCCTTTAAGCTAAATTAGCACTTCTTCTGAATTATTACTGAGCATAAACAATTGAAATTGTTGTAGACTGTGCGACAAAGAAAAAGCATGCTAATTGTAGTTACATTTTAAGTATCTGTTTTGGAATTTAGTATTAATCTGTCAACAAGATATAAGAATAATTAAACTATAGTCATGTCTAGCACCACTAATCAAAATATTGTGCAAAAGCTTTCCCAAGAATGATTAGAATATAATATCACACGTAATGGCGACAAAATGATGTACTTGGCGTTTTGCAAATAATAAGTTACATTACTGCAAATAAAATTACGCTATATGGAAAGGATTTTCTTGATGCTGGATGTAAAAAAATGATATTTTTTTCATCTTCGCACAATTCATATCTCGACTAAGGTAAGAAGATAAGAGTTGTTTTCATACGAATAGTTACCTAAAGCTATAGGAAATGTGAACATCCCGCGGCAGAATAATAGAACTGTTAGATATGTCATTGTGTCTCTGCTAAAATTTGACAAACACGTTAGCATTAATGCTTTGGTAGATCATAGCCCCAACCACGACATTGTAGCTAAAAAGTTTTTAAAATTGGGCCACTTTTGAAAACAAGTGATATTTTCATATTTGACTTTTTTTTCAACCGGCTGATCATGTGATGTTCCTGTATAAGACAAGCAAAAACAAGAATCCGTAGATTTTGTCTTACAAAAATTTAAAAATTCTTACTTTAAAGCTCATGCCAAATAAGCCCACGTTACGCTACATGAAGCCTTTGGACGTTATAAATGCACATGATAGCCAAAACAGAAAACTATATACTTTTACAAACGTCAAGGTCGGTTATTATAAGCCAGCTGTCGAATGCACTGAAATAGACATAAATGGTTCATGGAAAGTTTTTATCCTGTGAAATTACTCATAGCAGCGAACTATCCACGATGTTGATGATATAGAAAACATCTAGCCATACGAATGTTCAACTCATTTTTGTAGGACTACGTTTGTTGAACATGAGTATCCTCATTTCAGCAAATTTGTGCAAGTCTGCTGTGTGTACGGACCGGTAAGTCGATCGCGTTCTTACTTTCAGTCGGAGGTCTCAAACACAAACGCGGTCAGACTATAACCAGCACCATTCCTTCTCCCGCGGCTTATCTCTAATATCGACTAATTCTGTGAAATGATCCATATAGGTTTTCACGTATAATGAATCTTGAGACATTTTTATTACCAGCACTGATGTCCAGTGGAAGTTCGCCCCAATATTCATCGCAGCCGAAGAAAAGCGCTATCAAGTTCTTAGCATATCATTGTTGATGTTTCTTTTTTTTTGACATCACAGGATGATCCATCGAAGTAAATTCAATATTGAATCTCCCTGTCCAAACAAAACGTCTCAATGGAGCAAGTTATTACTATGTGGTTAAGCGCGGAGTCTGAAGGAAAGGCGTATTCTGCCTGGTGAGAAGCCAACAATTCTGCTTCTTCTCCCATGAGCACATACGGAGAAACACAAGACCACGCTCACAACATCCTAGATTCTCGAGACCAACTTTACTGAAATTCATTTAAAAAAAAAACATATAACCAGTGATTTACACATACACAGATACCACACACACAACACCTTATGTCCCGCTCTGACGTTTCACCCCTTATTCATTTTTTCCTCCCAAAAATAAATTACGGACGATATTACATCGTTTTAACTAAACGGATAGAAGATTCCAAACTTATGTAAATTGCAGGCAGCATTCAAACGCACTCTCACACTTAAGATGAAATTCCGGGAATTAGATATATAATTGGAATTCAAGTACATAGATTATTAATCTATGATTATAGGTAAAAAGCTGGTAATCGAACTGGTATATGAATCGATGTTCAAGGAAAACTACTTCGTAAACATTATGAACAGTGTAGTAAGCAATTTGTTTTATAGTCAACATTTCCCAACATCTTTTTGGGTAATCAAATTACTAATTGGAATACAGAACTTGTTACCAGACATTTCCTCTTTAATACATATAAGAATGAGTACAAATGGAGATTTTTTCTCCAATCAGCGGAGGGTATGAAAACATCCAAGTTTTTTTCTGAACCTGTTTATACAGTTAACCGGGTTATCACACTAGCCATCCACGTTTTCCATAAATCCCAATATAATCTTATGTTCCAAGTTCCCAGCCCGCTATAGATGTTCTCTTCTCCCCGGTCTTTTTCTCCCCCATTATTGATTGGTATACTCAAAGCCCCACCATAAAAGATCTTATTGTTAATTTCTGATGTAATAACAGTTTTACACAGAATCTGATGCACACATCATGCTTTCTATGTTCAGATTGCCTATGGAATAGTTGAAAAGCTAATAGAATTCACTTACAACTTTTAAAACAGGTTGGATAGGTAGGTTTAATAATGATTTCAGTATTATATAGTGAACATGCAATGGTCGTTTATTTTAAATGTTTCAATGGGACATTATCATGAAGGTCTCAAGAATTTTAAATTTCATATTGTACACTAAATGTTTACATACTTGCATTCATTTACCTGCTCCTAACATAAAGCCAGCTACATTCCAAGAACGGCATCAGAATGTAGCGAAACCATGAAATAGTCACAGGAAGACAGGCGGTTAATCTCTTCAACAAAGTAATAGGAACTGTTAACAGTTTATTGATTAGAAGAGAATGACTACCGAAAGAAACCAAAGCTTTTTTTGAGAGTATGTTAAGACAGGTAGGCTGTCGTACTTTCAGATACGATAATCCGCTTACCTGAATTAAACCTGAAATATCGTAATATTGATTCTTATTACGGTAAAACCTCGTATATGTGTGTATTATAGTATGAATATATATAATATATCTTATCATATAATATTTTATATATACTATTTATATATTTATTTATACATATATTATTTATATTATATTATTATATATATATAATAAGTTGAAATTATATATAGTATATATTATATATATATAATATATATATATAATAATATCTAATTTATATATATATATAACATATATATAAATATATATATATATTATATATAATATATTATAATATATATATATATATATAAATTATATATATGCTATTATATATATAATATATATATAATAATATTGATATATCATAATATATATATAACAATTATATATATTATTATTAGTATATGTATATTATATAATATATATAATATATAATATTATTATATATATATAGATCAGTTATTATATTTAATAATATAATATATTATATAATATATATCATATATCAATATATATATATAGATACGCTTATATATGTATAATATTATTTTTAAAATTAATAGTATAAAGATATATATTAATTTTTTCAAATAAAATAATCTTATAGTAATATATAGTGATAAAAATTAATCAAGAAGATCGAAAATTTAATTGATATATTATTTTTAATATTTATAATAAACTTAAAGTTGACTACAATTAACTTTCAAATATATTATATTCATTCATTCACGACACTAACTACTCTCAACAAATACACGAATATACTTATCAGCACAGATACAAAATAGAAGCGTATAAGGTATCGCCGTTACTATATAATAGTTCACGGCTGACTAAACATACACACACATGAGGTAAATCTCTCCAACCCTAGATATTTTCTATATTTAATTATCCAATATATGCAACTCTGAACTCTCCATTTAAATTGATGGTATTTTTTGTGTAAATAACTTTTTTTTTCATGCTTATTTTTATTCATGCCAGTTGCAATGTACTTGTGAAGCTAGACTGTAAAGCGATACCCCACAAATTATATAATCACTGCGAGCAGACTATTATACCATTCGCTCGACTAGGTCAATGTGATGTGTCATTTAGAGTGCTACTTTAGAAATATCCAAATATACTTAATATATAAGATATAAGTATATTATATATATATATTATTAAAATATATATATAATATATAATTATATATTATATATTATATATAATATAAAGATATTATATATATTTAACTATATAAATATATATAACGTATTATATACTATATATCATTTGGAAGCATGCACATATATAATACTAATATTATATATATATAACTTATATGTAAACAATATATATTATATTATAATAGTATCATTATCAGTCTATATATTGATCATTAAGTATTATAACTTTCATCACCAATTGGTATTCCCGATAGTTCTAGTATGTACGGAATTAGTCAAACTTATACACAACATCATATATCTATATCATCGGCGAGAAAATAATTCTAATTCGTTCAACCATATTAATTGATTAATCATTAAACTCATGAAAGCATGTGCTGATCCTGGTGTGTAAGTTTATTAGTAATATTCGGAGGTTTATCCTTGATCATAGTTTATGTGATCTATTGTCTTATATTCTTATTTGGGGATAGATAGATTAATAGACTATAATATTTTATATATCAGATTTTATATATTAGGTACATGGTTATATGTAATATAATTTGTTATTATAAATACACCTTGTTACTGTAATATGACTATATATCATATGACTTGAACTTACTGCTTTTGAGGTAATATATATATATATATGTATAGATAGTGTATACGTGTGAATGGTAGTATGTTGATATATTAAAGTTATATATTATATATATATATGTTATTTATATTTATATTATTGAATTATATTATTATAATATTATTTGGAGTGTGTATATATATACGTTGGTACAGTCCTGTTCATCTAATGAACATTGATAGTTATTCATAATAGTATATATAAATTATATATATATATTTTACAATCAACACTTTATAACACATATGAATAGTATAAATGTATAAAAGTTATATATAATACCATATATATATTTATATATATATCATATATCATAATCCTACCAAAAATAAATTAAATGATTGTTATATTTAATATTATTATTATGATTAATATTATTATTCATTATATTATTATTTATTATTATCTTTATACTACTACTACTTATTGTTTATGGATTTTATTTCTAATTAGATGAATATTCTACATTCCAATCAGAACTTTATATCAAAAGAAAAACCAACCAAAAAAAAAATGAAAAAAAAACGTAAAAAAAGAAAAATTAGCCATTAAACTGTTAAAAAAACTATATATAAATAATATATATATATAACAATATATATATATATATATATTATTATATAGTATTTACTATAATATATATATTATATAATCATATAATATATAATATATATAAATAATCATTAATCTTAACGCTTCGCGCGCAGACTATCAATGAAGACTTAACTTTTCGCTTTTCAAGGAAACTTTCACCATTCAAAAAGTTTAAAATTAATTGGAAGGAAAGAAAAACGTTATAAAAACCTCGGGAAATGAACCTGAAAAATTTATATAGTCTACAAATTCATAATTTTATATTATGTTTTAATTTTTATTCCATATTTTGCTTCTTCTATTTAAAACATTTTTACAGTTATCATCGATGTGAATCAAAATTTAATATTTACGCCACCACGGATAGGGTACGGAGGTAATCCCCCGTGTAAGAACGCTGTTCCATGCATTTGAAAGTCGCATTTTAAAGATTTTCCCTTCACTATAATTTTTCGCTAAGTGCTTCCTGGCGGCTCCCTGGTGGTTTTCATGCGAAAGAACCCAAATTAAACGACGTCACAACAAACACCACACAATCATATATTATAATCAGCGACTATGCTACTCACTCTTTCATTCCGTCACATCTAACATATCGAACAGAATCGAATAGTGTAAGGTTGAAATAGTACACTAACACTAAAAGTATCAAATAAACGAAATAATACTACAAAACAATAATATATATAAATCTACATAAATATAGTATATATAAGTATATATATATTATAATATATAATTATATATATATATATATTATAATTAAAGTATAACTATATATCCATGGACAAATTACTTAACGAGACACGTGAACGGGAGGTCGATCAAAAAGAAAAATTTCCCAAAGGTAGCCTCTATGATAAATAAATAGATGTTCTAGTGCAAAATAATGATACATTGATGTTCTAGGGGTGAAATGATTATGTTAGGTTAGGTCACCCCTAGGAAATTTTTTTTTTCTTTTTACACTAACTGTCTACACCTCAATTCATTTATTACACTTATTTATGTCGTGCAACAAACTAGATCCAAAAACATCAACAAAAATTTTCATTGCTTTAGTTTCATTTCTGCCCTAAAAAAAAATGTTAATTTTATTTAAACTTTAGCTTTCACTTATTACAGTTACTAATATATAATTTATGTTATGCGTAAGTAAACTTATATATATATATAATATAATATATATATATATTATATATATATATATATATATATTATATATATATAATATAGATATATATTACTAATATTAATATATATTATATATAAGTGTGTTAAGAGGGAGTTTAGGACGGGTATGAGATAGGTGCAGGGGACGTTTGACAGGACGGAGGATTGGACGGTGAGGGGAGTGGTATGAGATTTAAAAGGGCAATGTTGAAGAGGCTAGAGGCTATGTGGATAATAAAAGGTGGGTGTAAGCAGAAGGACAAGGCAGGAATGGTGGAGCTGACGGAGGATGAAGGAGTTGACAAAGAAAAAAGCAGGGCTATGTACATGCGTGGGAAGTTAGGAGAGAGAAACGCTGGCGAGGAATATAGAAAGGGTTAGATGAAGCAAAAGGCGGTGGATGAGGCGAAGCAGAAGAGCAAAAGATGAATGTTGTAGTAGAAAGGTAACGGAAGATTTTGAATCGGGAGGCAAGATGTTCTGCAAAGAAGTAAATAAAAAAAGTTGAAAGAAAGAAGAGGGTGGAGAAGGATTAAGGAGGAGAGGGATGCATAGAGAGAGAATAGGTGAGGAAGGAGGTGGGAGTTATTTAGTGGAATTATTAAATGAGGTGGTGGGAGTGAGGAGATTGCAAGATAGGATGGGGGTGAATTGGGGGGAGGGGAGATAAATACAAATGGAGGAATATTAATTAGTGCTTGAATAAAGGAAAAAAAGGTAAAGTCCGCAGGTCTGGATGGGGTGAGAATGAAATGTTATCAGAGATGTATAGGGTGGAGAATGTCTGTTACAGTTATACAATCTATACGTGTAGATGTGTGAGGCTACACAGGATTGGAGGATGGATTGTTTGGTTCCCTGTAAAGGGGAGAAGGGAAGGATGGGATTTATTAATGTGGGATGATTATTAGAAGGTTATATGTCTATTAAGGTGTGGTAGGATAATTTATGGTAGAATCCTGATATGAGAGTAGTGTAGAGAGGTTAGACGAGAGGGGAAAGAATGGGGAAAACACAGGAGGATTTAGGAGGGAAGAGGGTGTGTGGACCGACAGTCTCACACTTAAAGAGCTGTGGAAGAGGATAGAGAGGAAAGGGAAAGTATATGGGTGTTTTTTAGATTTAGAGGAAAGGCATATATAGAGTGAATAGGTGTGAATTTGGCGGTGTTGAGGAAAATTGACGTGGGGTAAACTAGCGTAACGGATTAGGCCTTTATAGGAATAGCGTAGCAATGTTGTGAGAGTGTTAGGAGGGGAGAGTGAGGTGTTTGGGGTGGTGAGAGGACTGACAGGGTTCTTAGATGTGCCCGTGGCTATTCAATTTGTATGAAGATGTCTTTTCTAAAATTTCTGAGAAAAATAAAGGGGATTTTTTTCGACTACTCGGAAGTTGTCAGAAGGAATAAATGTTGCCTCTGGCGGATGTTAATTCCTTTGTTTCTACAAACGCGGGAAGATTGATCGTATTTGTGAGGGGAGTTTGAGAGAAATGTCGGACAAAAGGGCTTAAAATTAAATCCTTAAAGTTAACATGTTAGTGTTTGAGTAAAGAGGAGGAAACAGAGGACATCAGGGTAGGGTTAAAGGATTCGAGTATGGGTACTTTTAAAAGAGGGAGGCGGTTAAAAATCTAGACAGATTGTCGTAAAGGGGGAGGGATGAAGGAGGAGATTTCAAACATAGAGTTAGGAAAGAATTGAGAGCTTTGAGTGGTTGAGAGAATATGGAAAGGGGGATTGACACAGAAAGTAAATAAGTATTGTTGAAAAATTTGTGTACCAACGGTTTTCTATGGTGTGAAAACGTGGGTGAGCCAGGTCCAGAAAATGATAGTATTTGCAGATGAAAGGTGAGAGCCGGTTATGTGAGGTTAAGTAAAGGAGAGATTAGGAAAGGTGAGGAGGATTGATGGTAGGAATGTGTTGTGGGAAGAGCGGAGAAGGGAATGTTAAAGTATGGCATTTGTAGAATGAGGAACAGAGAGTGGTTAGGCAGATTGGCGGCGGAGGGATAGAAGGGATGGAAGGGACAGACTCAGAATCAGAGCAAGAGTAATGATTGTTACCTTATATGAAGTATTGAATTGAATATAGTATTGAATCTTAGTATGAGTGTTAATATTATAAAGGAAGTTGTCAGAAGATTACATAGCTTATGCTTATGACAATTCTGATATAGTATTACATACGAGTAGTAAATTGAGGCAAAATATAAGGGCTTTTTACCGCGACTAATAGATATATATTAATATATACGATCATATTCTTCAGTTAACGATGATTATCATATAATGCGATAATTATTTTTTATTGATTATCAGATCTTTCATGAATAGTATTTTTTGAGTAGAAAAGTACGCTTGAGGATAGTGTTCAGAATGATATGTAATGTAAAGCGATGTGTGACTAATGTCGATTGCTATAAGATCCTTTAAGTTCTCATCGATGTAGTGAAGAGGTGAGCCGAATGAGGGAGTGTGATGAGAGGCTGTACTACCACCTACCGCCGCTTCAAGCGGGAAAGAGATGTAAAGCATAATAAATAAATAAATAAATATATATATATATATATAATATATAATATAACTATATATAGTATTATATAATATATATATTCAGGAGTGTTGGCACCTACGGGCTCATTTCGAGGTCTGTCGCTAGTCTCGCACCTCCTCGTACCTTGGTGCAATGTTAATCTGCATAACGAGGATTACGCATTTAGATACACACCATTCAAAACCTCCGCGAAATACGTCAAGAAGAACGCCTCGGACTTCCACAGGATCTATTGTAATGATGAGCGGAAAAAAATAGATTATTAATGATTAAAACTGAAATAGTACTATATCCTTACGAAAAAATATTATATAATATTATATGAAAAATTGATTAAAATTTACAAAATCTCATTGTCGTCTTCAAAGGACAAGAGTCCATATTACCTTTCAAAAAATTAGCTGCTCAAAATAAAAGCGATTAAAGGTTTGCGTCTTTCCCCTCAAAATATCCAAATATCCCACCAATACTAAATATTCGCTCTACAACCGCAGAACTAGGGAGAGGTTTATTATATTTTATGAACAAGTTCAAACAAATCTGCCTATGCTGAAGGGAAAGATGTCCTTGGGTGAGAGGAGTGCTGTGTTAGTTCACTTCCAGCATGTCCATTGCTAATTAAGGTCGCGCACCTAAATTCATTCTGCTCTCCCTTCTGAAAATATTTTGACACCCGTTCCACCCTAAAGGAAGGTCTTATTTTCGTCCAAGCACTTTAGGTATGACATCCGATGTAAAGCCCTCGACCCTGCAAATGTCCGGATGCTAATGCTTCCGTATCAGCTCGGGCTAGTATATACTATAATATGTATATATTATATATATATATATATATAAATATATGTATATATATATATAATATATATATATTATATATATATATATAGTATATATATTATATAATATATATACGTATACTTTATACTATATGTATATTAAAATCCAGTTCTGTATAAAATCACCCAAATATATAATACTATGATATATATTATCAATATATATATATATATATATATATATATATATTAATATTATGATATATTATATATATATATATATAGTCGCATATATATATATATAATATGTATATATATATAATTATATATTATTTGATGTATTTTGTCATGTTTTAATAATATATTGCCTTAGTGTATGCTATAGTAATAATATATATTGATTAAAATTATAGATGAGGTAAATAGCCATTCTAGTTATGAAAATCAATTTAAATGTTATTTCATTATAATGTACCTTTACGCGACGTGAATTATTTTGGAAGTGTAATTATTTAACAAAGACAATTTATAAATCTTATGACACAAAAGATAATTAGTTATAAACTTAAAATAAAAATTATATCTTCTTTATATAACAATAAGAATTCTTAATTAAGTAAAAACCTATATTTTCATTTTTTAAAAAGGTGCGCTGAACAAAAAGAGACGGGAAACTTTTTTTTGATCGCACGTGCTAAGTTCCGCTAATCTCCTGACGAGCTCCGCACTCCGCTAGTCCGCACTCCTATCTCTCGTATGTCCGCTCGAGGCACTAGCGCTGACTAACAGCGAATGGTCCCACTCCTTCGATTGACGTATCATGATTATAATATATATTAATATATAAAATTATAGTATATATAATATATATTATATTATAATTATGATATATATATAAAATATATATATATATATATATATATAAGTATATATATATATATCTATATATTAGTATATATATTTATTAAACTTTTCTACCGTTTTTTTGAGCCTTCGCTACTGGCGACATGTTGAGGCCGCGCAACTGACGTCCATGACTATTGAAGTTGGCCGATGTTGAAACATTCGGCGCAATCCTCAATCCACATTCGATCACTACGTCATGCGTTTGCTCTTTCTTCACAGGCTGCGATCAATAATAATAATAATAATAATAAATCAGATAATAATTAATAATATTAATCAATAATAAATTAATAATAACAATTATAATGAAAATAATAATAATAATAATAATAAAACTAATAATTCACAAACTCAAGATGTTAGAATATTTTACAGTTATTTAAATGTTTACGTCAGATTCGGAGTTATTAATATGATGTTATTTTATAACCCGATTCCATTTCATCTATTTATCTTCCATTTACCCAATTCCTATTAACAATCGGCTAGTTAGCAATCAAGCCGTTTCAATTCGGTTTAGTATACAACAAAAGTAGGAATTTATTACTTCTCTTTCTCAGAATTCATCTACTTTTCCTGAATACCACTTTTCTTTCATTGTCAGGCAGTTCACAATCACTTTTATTCTCCTGAACATTCACTAGGGTACAGAAGTTCAGCCACTTGAATAAAATATCGTTTTTCATACCGTGCCACATTGCGATCATGACAATAACTATCACCTTTTTTGCGAGTCTGTTATTTCAGGTATCCGAAACACCCTGCCCAATCCCCCTCTTTTTCTCTAATGCCACCATTGCCATCAGACTCCAAAGTATTTCCATGAATCTTTCACGCTACAAAGATAATACAAATTGTACACTTGGAACAATGAGAGGAATTTTCCCTTTCTAACTTACCCGTGCCCGAGATGTAAAAATAAAATCATTTTTGAATATATTTCTTCGAATGAAAGCTTATTACCCGAATGTAAATAAAGGAATACATTTCAATATAATTTCTAGTTTAGTTACCCGAGATTCAAAAAAAAATCACTTTAATATATATTTTTTTCATTATTTTTCAAAATTCTCCCCTCTCTCTTTTTTTCCTCCTTCTTTGGCAGCCTGAAACTATATTTTAGGAATTCAAGGGAAAGTCTCACCATCCACCGGCTAGTGATATGAGAGTTACAGTAATTCAAATACTGATGAATAAGACTTTTTATCAGAACAGATCAATTTAGGGGTAATTTCTGTTCTTACTCGAATTGAAGGACTGCTGTTTTATTATTCTGTTGTGAAACTTGTGAAGGTTTAAGCTTGGATTCCACCTCAATATAGTTTCTTCCTTGTGAAACCCTGGCTATGGCTTCTTCAATAGTTTTTGCTTTTAAGGATTTAGCTTGAAGGTTTTGTCAATTTCGAGGAATTCCACCTCAATTGGTTTCTTCTTTGTGAAATTCTTAAGCTCTTGATTGAATAGATGGTACTAAGTAGTTTCTTAGAAAGTTTCTTTACTTCAACTGTTTCTTTATTGAGGGATTGACTTTAACTGGTCTTTTAAGGGAGGAATATTTTTGCTTGTGTTTTTTATTAGGGAGGTATTATCTTTTCTTAGTCCCCTTATAGAGATTATCTTTATTTGTTCTTTAGGGAGGGTTTACCTTTACTCATTCTTTTTAGTCTAGGGGTGTGAGTTAACTGTATTTGACTTCATTAGGGAGATATCATCTTGAATTGGTCTTTTTAAGGAGGGATAATCTTCAGTTGGTCTGTTTGAGAGTGTTCTCTTTACTTGGTTTGGTGCTCAACAGTGTAAATGTTTCCTTTTTATATATACTTTTTTCTTGATTTTTTTATTTTTTGTCATTTTTTTTACATACAAATATAATATCGAGTATATCTTATTTCTCCTCGTCCGTGATTAGTGCTTATATTATACGGCTATTCCTCCTATATATATGTGTGTTCTTATATTATATTATTACTTATATTAATATTTATTTATATTATATTATATAGTATAGAATATATATTTTTGTGATATTTATATATATATATTATTTATTTATCTATATATAGATGTATATTTATATTTTGTGAAAAAAACTCCTTCCCTTACAGTCAGATGCCTTCCTATTTACTGTGCAGTGATCGTTTGTCGGATGATGTAGTTGAAGTCATGGATCAGTGATTAACGGATGATAGTAGCAAGTTGTAACGTCATGTGATGAATTAAATCACTCGATAACTTTTTCCGATGATGATTTTTCAGTTGTCCGAGATTGGCATAGTGTCGGGGCCTATTGAGTTGGAATTATCAGTAGGGATTGGGTAACTGTAATTGAGCTGTCACTAGTTTTAATATAGGGATACAAGCTAGCATTGTGCGATAACCATTGCGAATTTTTATTGTAATTAAGCACTAATGAGGAACGGACGGTAGGGGTATAAACATGTCGGGTATCACGTGTGAATCGGTGACGACACGATCTTCGAATGAGAGTGAGTCGGTTTTGATGGTTAGATCTAGGACCAGTGGTCTCCAAAGTGGTGGTTACGGTACCCGGGGGGTCCGCGGAGTGATACTGGGGTAGACAAACAATCCAAAGTGTAGCAGGTGGTGCGATATTATTATATATATTAGTATATTTGTAATAGATTAATATATTATAATATTATATATATTATATTTTATATATATATATATATTATATCTATATATTTATATATTATATATATATATTAATAATCTAAGCATCTTATATGGATTTTATTTATTTTATTTTTTTATTATTCTTAATTATTGAAATTTTATATTGCTTATATTATATATTATAATATGCTTATATATATATATTTATTATATATATATATATATATATATATATTATATATATATATTTACTTTGCGGGCAAATTTATGCTCACCGTAATATATTATAAACTCTTCATATGCGAAAATGAGGGCTGGGTTTGGTTTATTTGGTTTCCATAACTAACTCGGGGTTAGTATGCCAGGGTTGATAAGTGTAGTTAAGATCCGTTTATGACGAGTTGTGTTGTAGGGGAATATAATGGCATATAGAAACGAAATAAATTGGAATATGTTGATTTTATTAAATTCAACAACAGTTTCACATTTCTGTAAAATGCAACAGCATAGGTTGCTTAATATGGGTTGTCCCCCCTCTGGCTTCCAACGTCCTCAAAGCGATTCCATGGCTTGATGAAATGATCTTGGAGATGGTCTCCTGCGGGATGTTGTCAAGCATTGCAAGCGTTTCCCTGAGTGTGGATCGAGCATTGTTACTGCGCTCGAATCACGCCTACCTAACATAATTCAAACATGTTTCAATGGGTTTCATGTCCGGCTCCTCGCAGACTTGGCCAGGGTCTTGATCCATTTTACTGTTTTAGGTACCGTTGGACGACCTGTGGCGTGTGCTGTGTGGCGTTGTTCATGGAGTATAACAAAAAATGGACACTGAAGGACGTGAGAAGGCCCTATATCTCTTTGGAGCGTGTCTTCGCTACTTTCAGCCTCGTTAGCCTTCCTTGCTCTCGATTATGCATGCTCCGTAGCGAGACCTTAACAATGCCTGCCCACCCATCCAGGTACGTCAAAAGGAACTCCTTGGGGGCTTTTGCAGCCAGAACGTGCTCACGCTGACGTCTTCAAATTCGCCGACGTTGTCATTGTGTGTGATCCGATATCTGTATAAGTGTCAATCTCCTTTTACGCTTGTGAAAAGTGAAATCGCAAACCCGATGCTTCCCTGATCAGGAGAGGGGCCGAATAGGTGACCTTGTAATACGTTCACTCCACGTTCAAATCTCGTCGTTATTTCCCTGTACTCGGAAATGGCAATGTCGACCTCACGGAGCCATTGATGTTGGAGCTGGTACGTTTTTTGGAAACTCGTTCCGAAGCCACTGCATCGTCGGATCTGCATCTCTCTCGGACGTCGCCGTGGTGGACCTGACCATGTCGTTACGGTGTTGCCAGTCTCCTGACCCGAAGAATCGATGACGCGTCGAATTGGTTTACCGGTTTGCTGAGCCACCCTGTCTCTGAGACATCTGCTTCCGACGCTGTTTGATACTCTATGGCTCGTTTCTCTTCTCTGAGGATGTCTTTCCAGTGTTACTTCTTTTGTTCCAGCATACGACTTACCGCATTTGGTTTTTCTTTTGGTTGGTTGTCTTGCTATTGTTCTCCTTGACGGATTTTTAGAATTTCGTAATTTTGGTTGGTTTTCTTTATTAGCCATTGTGTTCCATACACGGTGTGTTACATACGGTATACATCCGTGTTAGATATTGATCCAATAACACCTAGCTCTAATTTTCCAAATGAAAGAGTTTAATTATATTTACGGGTGATGCCCTCTCATTGGTCGCTGTTTCTTATATATTATATTATTCTATTTACTTATTATACATATATATATATATATATAATATTTATATTTATATATATATAATTTATATATATATATCATATATTTATTATATATACTATATATATACTATTTATTATATATATAATATATAATTATATATAATATATTTATATTTTCTATATATACTTATTTATATATTCATATATATACTATATATATATATTTACTATAGTATATTTTATATAGATTTCAGGGCCTATTAAGGGGGAACAAATTATGAATATTTTTCGCTCTTAGGGGTACGCGATCAAAAGGTTTTGGAGACCGGCTGAGGTCTAGCTCTAGACTTATGGCCACGGATTCTGGAAACTGTGAGGAACGTTTCTAGTTTTGAAAGACGACCTTTCGCAACTGTCGGACAACCTTTTCGAGTGTTCGAGTACTGATGAAAGCTTATTGATGGATATGGTAAATTTATATACCATTTATATATCTTATGAAGAATGTACCTTTAACATTTTGAGATGATGTTATTATTTATGTTAATCTTGATAGAATGACTCTCGTAAGCTAACCAATTTAGGATACAAATTGTAGATAGAAGTGGCAATTTTCTACATATAAATTATAACGTATCAATTTTTTCTTTGTTTAACTCATGGTCTTCGGTACTCTCGACGAAGCTTCTTGATTATTATATATATATTATTACCTCAGTATAACACATAGCGTACTACAAACGGTCCACTACGCACATACTTTATAATAGACAGACGTGCCTATCAACGTTACACATGAGTAAGTCAGCGAAATACATTATATACCCAAACTATAGCATTAATAAAATACTACATCCTTAAAGAAAGGCTACCAGGAGAACTACCCCATCTTCCACTAAATGTTATTAGTGATATATATTAAAATAGTATATATACTTTATATATAGTTATTATACTAATAATATATATGTGTGTGTTGTGGTGTCCTCTGTGTCTGTTTTGTTGTTGCTGTGGTGTTGTGTGTTATTGTGTCGTGTTGTGGTTGTGTGTGTGCTGTGTGTGTGTGTGTTTCTTGTGGTGTGTGTGTGTGTGTGTGTTGTGTGTGATGCTTGTATATCATCTCAATGTATTTGCATTTATTCTCTCTGTTGCTCTTCGACTTTCTTTTAATGCAGTAAATTTTAATTTATGTATGAGACATAATTTATTCTAAGAATTTTTTTTTCTTTTTTCTTTCAAACATTTGATAATTTTTTTGCCCAATGTCGAAAGTGACAACTTGGGATATAATAAGTTGGTAGAGTTTTTTGTTGAAAGATTTAGACCCTATTTGTAACAAATTCAGATCTTCTTCTTACAAGAAAAAATATATATAGTTAATTAGAGACATAGATAATATATAATTGTTAGATATTTATATTTTATATTATATTTATAATTTATATATGTCATATTTATATATTATTAATATTATATATATAAATATTATCTATATATATACTATATTAGTATTATATTTCTTATATATATTATTTATATATATATATATTATATTATATATATATTATATATATATATATATATATTTATATATCTACATATAAAACAAATATATTAATTAAATATGTATATTTAATTAATCTATATTAGATCTCTGAGACGCTTTATTTATAATATAGAATTTTTTTTTAAAAAAAACATTTTTGTATCTTTCGTAAAGTTTATCTGCGACCCTGCATCTTCCTTTTCATGACCTGGTGCCGGGTCGCGACCCGCCATTTGGGAAAAGATTCTCTGGACGGTATTTCTTGTCATTAATTTTTTTAACATAATTCTTCAGCTTAACTTTTTTAATTACCCTGTTAATTTTACATTTCTTTCAGCTGTATCGTTGAATGATATCTGTGAAATTTTCACTATAATTATTTTCTTCCTATCTTTCTTTCTTTTTCTTTCTCTTTTTTCGTTTCTTCATTAAAATCTGAGATTTAAAATGACCATAGTTTGAATGGTCCTCTATCACCATTGAGTTACGGTTTAAACTGGGTATTATTGTAAAGTGGTTTCCAATATTCTTATTTTGGTGTGGTCGAAGATTTGTGTAATTTTTCTGAAAGATGCAGGAGAATTCGGTTGGTGGTACTCCATTATGCAGTGTTCTCTAAACCAGGGATGGACAGAAGTTGCATATCTTAAATTTGTTCTTTGGAACACGGAGATTTGTTTATTGACACTATTCCAGACGTTAGCTTTTTAGTATTCTGCAAAGGAATCAATATAGGACGTGACAAAGTTAGCTCGGTGAATGTTTCTTCCCATACAACGCCGCTCAGTGAGGCGAGGTCACCTAGATCCAACGTCTCAACATCGGTTTATTCTAACAAATTTAACAATATTAAATTAATTTGATTTCAAATATGTTTTTTAACATTAGAACACATAACAACAAACATGGGTAGAGTATACATTCTGCCAATAGCCACTCCAACACCCCAGAAGAAAGAGACATACAACACATCACACACACTATAACACATATATATATATACTTATACTTTTGTATACTAATTATATATATATAATATCACCTATATTTCTTATATAGTTTCTATTGTCCCGATATCGTATTATATTATAACTATATATATATAGTAATATATTTATTATATTTTATTAGAGCATGGGATGTGGGTGTGTTGCGAGGGTTACATTTCTCCCCTAAATTATAAACACTTTTATTTACTTTTAGAAAAATTTTGTGTATATTATTAATATAATATGTCCTACTTAGGTGATTATTATAGGACTATATTATAAATTAGTGTATATATATATATAATATTATCTATTTTTAATTATTTAATTATTATCTATATATATATATATTATACTATACTATATATATATTTATATTTATATATATATAGATATCTTATCTATATCTATTATATATATATTATATATATATATATCGTATATAAATATACAAAATGATTATATATTATTACATTACTAAAAATTAAAGGAATATATTAATATCGATAAGATTTACGCTGCTGACAAATCTTTTCTCTTCTTTTTTGTCTTCCTTTATTTTTTTATTTCTTTATTGCAAACTCTATATAAGGTTTAATATATATTATACTATCTTAGTTATTACATATATATATATATAGTGTGTTAGTATTATATATATCTTATATTTTATATCTATATATATAATATTATCTATATATATATAATTATATGATATATATATATATCTTGAGTACTTAAATATAGTATATATATATATTATTATATATATCTTATATTATTTTATAATATTTTTTATACATTATATATATATAATTTTATTATATATATATTAAATAATATTATATTTATATTTATTTTTATATTATATTTAATATATATTTTATAATTTATAGGAATCATATATTATATATTAACTATATTCAAACTTATATATAATTATTTCATACTATACTAATACACACATATAATATATCTATTATATATATATAATATATATATATATATATACTATATATACGTATATATATTTTTTATAATATAATTATATATATATACTATATTATTATAATATATATATTACATATATCTATATGCTATTTTACATTTATACTTATATTATTAATATTTTATATATTAATATGTTATTATATATATATTATATATGTGTTTTTATATACTTTAACTATATGTATTATATATATATATCCACTATATATTCTATCTTTCGTCGTTAGTGATAGTTGTTAACCTTCCATATATATATATATATAAGACCGTGCCAGTTACTGTTCGCGCGGTCTGACCTATCCCTCCCTTTTATTATTATTCAAACTTTACCAATGAAGTCTTCAACGTAAGTACAATAGTTAACAAAATAATGATTAATAGCTATATTAAAATAATCAAAGCACGCGTGAAGCAAGAGTATATATTGTAATTATTTAAGGTAAATATATTTGTTAAAAGAAGATAATTCTGGTTAAAAATTGAATGCACAAATTGTGAGATCTCTCAGTGGAAGGCAATACAATGAAGGTTCGAATATTAAATATTGATCTTGCTTTAATGGGATACAATTGATGGTTCTTATCATTTGAGAACAAGGTTTTAGGTTAGGATGTATATAATACTAGCGAGTATGTATGTCTTTTCATTATTTTAAATTGTTGTATCGTAAAAATTTTTTAAACTATTGGCGCCGGTAGAACAAAATGGGAGAACTACTTTGCGGGTTTCTTCTCAAGGACTATGATGCAACTATTTTAATAGGACAAATTATAAAGAAGATTTTTGCTAAGACAAAGCGACAAAAAAGTCCTATTTTGCGATGTGTAAAGCAAGGTTGGGAGGCATATACAATCTATTGTTTATGATTTAAAGAAGCCTATTTAAGCAAATTTTGTAGAGATGCTCGAGATGATCAAAACAGATACTTAACCTTTGTTCAAAATTCTTATCTCTTTGAAATCTTTATCACGAACGGGAACTTAGTGTAGTTATCGATTTTTACTTAATTCTTCTTCACTTCTTACATTTCACGTCCTTGCTCTTATAGTCTCATTCATTAGTGAGTAGCTGCTGCTTAGTTCATATTAAAAATGGATGACATGTTTTGAAAGATTTTCGCGCAAACATGCGATGAAAATATTTTCATCATACTTTGTAAGTTGCAACACAATATCAAGCTTTCCATTTTTGAAAGTTATATAATTTTCATTTGATAAAATCAGTTCTAAATGAAAAGAATAAAAGCGAATGCATCCTGTACTTGATGATTTTTCACAAATCTTGAGAGAAGTTTGTGGTAAATTAGATCCATTCCTGTACCAGTATTGTTAGTAGAGAGATTCTTAAAATAACATTCCTGTGATCATATACGTCCCTTGGATAAGGATTTTACTCGATTTCTTTTCTCACAAGGACTCTAGATAGATGTTTCTATTTTTTCTATTGGATAGGACGTCGTAAAATACATTTCTCAATTCTCAGGAGAGGAAAGATAGAAGAACTTTGCCTATTTCATGTTTTGTTTCATCTTACAAAATAAAGGTGAGGGAGTTTATAAATCATTTTATCTGTTAAGAGAGCTAGAAAAAGTCAATATATATTATATATTATATATATAATTAGTATTATACTCGTTATTATAGCATTTTATATACTTTATTATGTCAGATAACATTATATACCTCGCCCTCATCTCGCGCTCCTAACTTTTATTTTATATTTATATTTATTATTTATACTATGTTCCATATTATATTTTATATGTATACTTATATATATCTATTATATTATATTATATATTTATTATTATTCTATTTATACTATTAATTATATATATATCTTTTATATTTATACCCTATATATATATATTTATGATAAAATAATACTACTCATTAACGATATGATTATATATAATACCCATTTATTGTGTATATTTTCAAGTTTAGTACCCAGGAGGAGGGGGTTCAGGGTGTCTGAACCTTTCTCCTGAAATTATTTTGCGATTATTATTATTATATGTTTATTATTTTTCTTATAATCGTAATTATGTATTTTATAATGTTTATATATATATATAATCTTCCTAATATTTAGTTTTTTGAATTTGCTATAACGTAATTATGTTTGCGTGATATTCACAATTTTATTAATTTATATATTATATATTCAACATACATTTTTATATAAAATACAATATTCATATATATTTATAATATTATTTACCCCAGCCTAATTTTTTTAATATTTATATTTTATTTGTGTGTGTTCATGTGTGTGTGTTATGAGTATACTGAAGTTACCATCTTTTCCAAATATTTAAAAATGTGATATTTGATGTATGTGTGTTGTGTGTGTGTGCTTTGTTTGTGTGTGTTGTTTTTTTCGTTTCTTTATTCTTTTTTTTCTCCTTCTATTAAAATAGACATTACAATTTTCTAGACGGTGTGATTTGCTTTAATTTTTCTTACCTGGTAATATTAGAAAGGAACGTAAGCAGAGGTTCTGAAATCAATAAAGATCCCTTCAATACCTCGAAATTTGCATATTTTTGCAGTAAAATCACTTATAACACGGCAATCTTCCTTACGACATAGGATAGCTCACTTACAATAATTTTATCATTTACTTTTGAATTGTTTTTTTTTTTTTTTTTTTTTTTTTTTTTTTTTTTTTTTTTTTTTTTTTTTTTTTTTTTTTTTTTTTTTTTTTTTTTTTTTTTTTCTTTTTTTTGGAAATTCCGGATTTGAGGAACAATTCTGCGATGACCACGGCGTTTGAAGGAGCTCATTTAAGTCATGTGTTACAATTTTTAATTTATTTTTACCTTTTTTAGTTTTAGGCCCTGAGATGTTCACATCAGTACTATCGAACAGTCACATATGTCCTTATTTAATATATAAATTATATTTTTTTCACGTCCTTCATTTGTCTCAATTTTGCTGATATTAAATTTGCGTGTTATTCACCTCATTGGGTCTAATATCAATTTGACGTCATATTACGCTGCGATTCAAATTTGGCGTTAATATTAACGCTCCCAGTTAGTTCCGGGTTAGTTCGCCCTCGCAAAGCAATTAGGGCATAATTGGCCTGTGAGGAGCGAACTTTATTTTGTTTTAATATAGTTTATATATATTTACTTTTTATTCTATATGCTATAGATTTTTCTATTCTTAATGTCTTTCTTTCATTATTTTCACACAAATAGAACACATATATCTTTATTAATCAAAACTTTAATTCCTTTAAGTTATATAATATATATTATAGCACTTTTGCGATTTCCATATTCCTAGATTTACGATACATCATTAATAATATGTGTCATGAGCTTGCCGTCTAATCAAATTACGAAGTCAGCTTACGTCCATTCTACCCATGTTTCATCAGATTGTTCAAATCAAGGATCCGTTTTAATCGTCATTTTTTGCTGTCATATTAGTATTAGCGCCAAATCAAAATTGGTGTTCAAATCAGCTATGCTCTCATTAACTTGTTCAGTCGCTCGCCAGTCAAATATTTTAGTTGACGTTGTTAATTTCGCTTTGAGCTCTTAGTCCCCAGATCTTATTTAAATTTCACACTCTTCGTCATCATCTATACTTAATGATCTTCATTCTGTATCCACTATATTTAGACTCGGTTCTCTATGTCAAGATTCAGATCTTTTTGAATTTAATCATACAATGCTATCAATCGCTTCTTTCGTATTACTTTATCATATAGATTTCTCCGCTGGACGGACTGCTATATCAACTTACCTTTCTCTTCCCGTCTCAAGCTATCTTGACTGCCTTTTTGTATTTCAGCAATAATGTGGTCCTTCTATATCAGTTTTCTCTCATTTGAGTAGTATGCATAAGATAACGTTGCATGAATTCAGCTTAAATTCTTAATAAGTAATTTTAATTTTTTTTAATCTTGACGTATAATTATATTACTTCAGGGCTCTTATCCTGTCTTACACCGTTTTTTACTTTCCAAGTATTGGAAAGGAGAGCTAACTATACTTGTAAAACCTATCGTGCCATTCTTGTCTAGATTCTTGTTAAGCAACGTTTATTTCTCAACATAAATTTATATTCCTGCACAAGGCACAACTTACAGCTACTTTACGAGGTGCAGCGTATAATTTCACGACCACAAATCATACATTGCGGTTTATTCTCAACAACCATACTATATACTATGTTTATTATATCAATATTTCCAATAATATAATTAGATATTTATAACGTATATATAATATATTAAATCTGTGTTAAAATATAACTATGTACCCATATATTATCCCTTATGTATCGCTATAACAATTTATACAATATGTAAAAGAAATCAACAATTAGCAAATATCTACTATGTGCACAAAACATGAAATGATATTATCGTATTATCCAAACTTTCAAAACAGAACTAATAAAGCTCATAACTAATTAACTAATTAAACAAGTGTGATTGCAATCGTAGACACGTATCGAACGGTCCGACAATTTAATTCAACTAATGTTCATCAATATTGTGAATATATATTTCGAAATTATACGATTAAATTTGAAATTACTCTTGTTCCATGGAATAACCGCGTTCGACAACAGTATTAGTTCAGAATCCCTCAAGCGACCCTAGGTACCCCCCTCCCCGTCAAGTTGGGCCTCATTGAGGTAAGGAAATTTTATTGAAAAAAAAAATATAAGAACATAGTAAACTGTATAATAAATAGACTCTAATCATATAATATGTTTAAGATAAGTGCTTCAAAAGCAACGAATGCTGTCAATTCACAGCTCGTCTTCTCAATTTCTTTTTAATCGTGTTATAGAGAATCAATAATCCAATTGTTTCTCTTCAATTCCTCCGAGTGTGGAAGTTTGTTGGTTTGCTTAAAATCTTTGGCACTTTGGAAATAATACCGTTACGTTAAATCGATCTATTTAGTGGAATTCGTTTTCAAGCTGTTGTCCTTCCCTTTCTCTGTTATATAATATTATCATAATTATTATATATATATGATAATATAATTATTTATATATATATATATATATATATAAGTATATATATATGTATATATTATTACCTTAATTACGCTTAATTATATATCGTGCTATATATATATATATTTATATATTTCATATTGTTTATATACTAATTATCTTATACTATATATGTATATATGTTGATTTATATTAATATATTTATTATTATCTTATTATTTAATATTATATTATATATTAATTTATTATATATTATATAATATCTCATTCTTCTAAATTATTATTATAATAATTACGCTTGTGTCTGCCAAATTTACTATTCCTAAAGCTATACTTTACGCCTATTTGCTATAAGTGTATAGTATTATATATACTATTATATTACTATTATTGTTATCTATTATATAATATATATTATATTAGCGTTATATAATATATATACGTTTCTTAGACTGGACATTTATAGTGGTTGGACTCCGTCTAATATTAGGTTAGCTAATTTGGGTTAAGTTTGGGTGGTTAGGTTACGTTAAGGTTAGAATTATTTAGGTTAGGTCTCTCATAGAGGTTACCTAGGTATAGTTTCCCATAATTTTAAGTATCTTACCCTAAATATTTCTATCTAATTACTAATTAAACAGATACTTCCGCCACCATTAATTATTGCGACTTTTAGTTCTCTCTAAGGACGTCACCATACAGTATATAATAGCTCAGATATTGTATTGATATTATATTATTATTTGATATTATCTATATATTATTGTATATATTATATAAATTCATGAAGTCCATATATATAAAGCTAATATACTTATATTATATATTAAAATATATTTAAGATTTTACCCTCTCTTACCGCTTCTCCTATGGTGGGCAAAGCTTTACGAAGGAAGCGTTTGGCCGCACTGTCGTAGATCACATTTAGGTCCCGCTGACGTAACAGTCTCCTCCCAGAGTTCTCAGGTGCTAGCTGTTATGTTCCTCGTTGTTCTATGTTGAGATTGTTTTAATATTTCAGGTGTCTACGAGAGAAGAGAATTGGGTGTAGTACTATTCTTCCAGAAACCTGGTTGACGGGTTTGACATTCTGGTCAAATTTGAGTGTGCCTTGATTGTGGAGTGTGCATTCCAGAGCTTTTGGTTAGGTAGAATCTGTATGTTTGTGTTTTGTAATTTGATGATACGCTGGTGAGGGTCGTCATTTAGCTTTGCCTCAAGAATGAGATGTCGTCAATCCACTCTATATTCCTTCATATTGGAATAAAAGATAGAGATCTGGTTTGTCCGAATTCTGCAGTAGTATTTCTGTTGTGTGTTTGCATGTGTTATTGTTATTGCCTATTTCTACATTTGTCGTATAAGCTAAGTGTGGTCCTGTGTCTATTTCTACTAATGTGACGTTCCTCCCGCATCGGTTTCCACCTGTTAGTGTCGTGTGCGATTTCGTTTGATTGTATGTTGCTGTTTTCTTGGATTGCTTTCTCTCCATACAGGGCGTCCCAAAACTATTCATCTCCTCCACTTCACTTCTTCTTCCCCTCAATCTTGCATTAAAGTCTACTGTGTTTCAGAGATTTGATCCAGTACAAAAACTTATTTCAATTTCTCTTGTCTTCCCATCCATTTTCACCCTCCATTCTAGGTCCGTACAATGCCATTTCCAGTAAAGTTAAACTTGTTCTTTTTTGTCGCTTGTTCCATTGTTGAGTCGTGTCGTACCACGCTGCTGCGGTGCAGGATACATCCTGAAGAGAGGGTGTTTGAGAAAGTCGTATAAAATTTTTTTGTCTTTCATCTGAAAGTGCAGCATGAGAGCCTCTCATTGTATACACTCCCACACCTCGCTGTAAACAAATGGGAGGATCATCGTTCTTGGGGTTGTTTTGGTTTTGGGTGCCAAGAAGAACGAATTGTGTGTCCCACCATCTCTCAATCAAAGTTACTCCGTGCGTTCGTGATTGCTCCTGTTTCTTCACATGACTTAGGTATTACTAGAATTTATATGCAAGAGTTTCACTCAAATCTCTCCTCCCAGTAGTTCGTTGGCACTCGTGCCTCCCTTTGCTCTCATCGTTCTACCTCCTCGTCTTCAAGCCTAAGCCTTGTCTTTGATGTTGTTTGGGTTTCTTCAAGTCCCATTACGTGCTATCATTCCTCTTTTCTAGTCAGTAGTGGTCCATCACATTCCAAGATCTTCTCCTTCCTTTCCACTGTATGTAGCTACATTTAGTGTAGCACATTAAAAATCAAGATATGTCCTTTATTCATCGTTTAAAGGGTCTGATTCCAAAAGGTGTGAGGTGGTTATACCGAGGTGGGTCGTGGGTGTCAGAACTTGAGATTGCAACGCTGGTCTTTGCAGGAAGCGGCTTGCTGAGATGAGACTGTCTGTACGTGCTTCGTTAGTCACGTTGCTCCCAGTTAGGCGAGTTATTCGCAAGTGTGTTTTGTATATGTGCGTGAACGACTTCAAAAGGGGGCATATGCATGTCCAATCGTTGTGGACAGATATTCGTGCTAGAGTTTCGTCATCTTACCCCTATTGAGTTGAAAAGTACTCCAATAAGTATATTGACTTAGCCATAGACCTCAGTAATCATGGCTCTACTCTCTACTCTCTATATAACAATTCATAGTTATTAGACTTAATTTCAAATACGATCTTGAATACAATCAATGAAATAATAATAAAGGATAGACATGATTACAGTCTTCGTTTCATTGTCTCCTCTCTCGGATTATACAATGAAGAAGAAGCGGTATTTAACTGAGTGTGGATATTATCACTGGGTTTAAATTTCTCATGAATGTAGACATACTTCGTGTGTTCTCCACAATGTGTATTTAATTCTTATAAGATAAATTGTTGTCAAGTAGATATACTCCCTATAAGAAGTTTTTTCGAGCTTACAAATGAAATGAAGTGAGCGGATACTATAACCTAACGTGTTTTTTTGCTTTTTTTTTTTATAAAAAGGGTTAAATATTCAACAACTACTCACATATCTTTAAATTCCACTCTCATATTTTCTTTCGATCATATTAAACGGTATACGTGAAGGTTATCCACTGGACAATATTTCTTGCACAAAGCAGCTGTGTATACTTTGATTTACAGATTCAAGTATTAAAGTTTGTACTTAAACAATTATGAAAACTTATATCATTAACTTCAACATAGGTCAGGAGATTAGTTTTAAGCTAAATTATTTAGTTTGTTTAACAAGAAACGATTGTGTAAGACTTTTTGCGGTCTTCGGAGAAAATATATCTAAGTAGACACTAATGCGGTTGGCTCTCATGTAGGCCATTGGTGACTATAGTGTGTGACCTAGTAGATGTAATAATTCACATGAGCTTAACACCGCTCTTTGTGTTTTCAAATAGGACAAATAAGAATGATTGTGTGGTATATTATACACATACATGTAATTTCTATATGTAAATTTAATAAATAATTAGGAATCAAAGGTGAACACCGAACTAACTGGAATGAAAAAAGATCATATAATGGAAATAAAATATGTGTAATTTAATACAAAAGTCTTTCATGGATAACCATACCTGGATTTTCAATTCTCACTCAACTGATGTTTCTCATAATTAAATGGTATGTTTCAACTATTCGCAGGCATGAGGTTGTTTCGCGAACCATTTCATAATATATAAGAAAATCTCGAATTCTTGGGTGAAGAATAAAAAAAAAGTCTTATAGACACCATTCATGCTGTTGGGTATATGAATTAAATTGCACTCTAAGGTGTTAAGAGTCTCATACTAGGGGCGAGATCGATATCTACTATATGGCTCGCGCTCTGTGGTTGGTTAAATTACGGCTAAAGAAGTTTACCGTCCTTGACTTATAAGGGTTATCTAGTCACTATCGTTTTGAAGGCTTTTAGGAATATTTTTTATAATATATATTTATATATATTCTTATATTAAATCGCTATTATTATTAATTATAACTTCAATTTTATGAAATGTGTTCGAATTCATACAATCGATATGTATATTTAGGTGGAGGCAGATAATCGACATGATCCAGAGTGTTCTTTCAGAAATAGGTTGCCATGAACTCGCGTTAACTTTTTTGTAACAATTCTTGTCTTGATGCAAATCGTTCGTCATTTACAAACAAGTTTCGAGATCAGCCAACGATCACTGTCGGTCAGGATAAATGTCCGACCACAATTCCAACTGGAATTTCCTGTTGACCTCGTTGACCACTGCAGATAAACCAGCATGACCGTATATTTCGACACATCTACTGTTCAAAATTACTGCACTGTTGTGCATTACCGCAATTTCAAAACATTATCATAATCAGAGGGAACTTTTATGCTACCTAATCTCCGTGAATTAGTTTAAAATTACTTCGCTTTAACGCATTCGCGCAATTTTAATCGTCAGGTATTTTAGTTGAAATTAAAAGAGAAAAATTTTACTAATTAAATTTAAATTTTATCAATACTAAAATTTAATTGTAAATGTAATATTAAACTTTTTTAATTAATATTAATAATATTTATTTAATGAATAGATACAGTGAAACAGTTAACAAATGGTTTATCAAGATTAAGTAAATATGAAAAATATAAACCATATATGGAAAGAGGCAATGAAGAGTAAAAGGAAAAAAGGAAAGAAAGGAGAGAGAAAAAGGGGTAAGATTGATTTTTTTTTTTAGAAACGTGTTAGAAACGAAAAAAGCATATACAAAGTAAGTGGGTAATAACAGGGAATTCTACGGACAAGGTTAGTAGTAGTAGGTTAGTATAGTTAATATATGGGTAAAATTAATATTAAAAAATTTTTTTTTGTTCTTCTTTCATTTCTTTCTATTTTGTCTTTTTATTTTTGTTTTTTTTCTTTTTCTTTTTTTTTCATTTTCGATTTTTAAATTTTTCATTTTTCCAATATTTTCTTTTTCTTTTTTTATTATCTCTTTTTTTTTATTTTTCAATTGTTTCCTTTCCAGTTTTTCATTAGTTCTTGTTCTTATTCTTTTTTCCTTTTCTTTTTGTTTATCTTTATTTTTTTCTACTTTATCATTCTCTTTCTTTTTCAATATTTTCTTTGCCTTTTTATCCTTCATTTCTATTTTCTTTTACTTTTATTTTATTTCACCTCTCTCTCTCTCTCTCTCTCTCTCTCCTCTCTCTCCTCTCTCTCTCTTTCTCTCTCTTCTCCTCTCTACTCTCTCTCTACTCTCTCTCTCTCTCTCTCTCTTCTCTCTCTTCTCTTTTTTTTTTTTTTTTCTATATCTTCTTTTTCTGTTACTTTTCCACATTCCTTATTGACGTATAATAATAATAATAATAATAATATATAATAATAATAACTATAAAATAATAATATACTAATAAATAATATAATAATAATAATAATAATATATAAAATAGAATAATAAAAAAATATAATTAAAATAATTAAAATAATCTATAAATAATAAAAAGTAATAAAAAAAGTAAATATAATAATTAAAACAATATAAAAATAATAATAATAATGAACTAATCAATAATCTAGATATAAAATCATATTAATATAATATAAGTAGTACAATATGAATAAGCAGGATAATGATAATAATCAATAATATAATAATAATATAATAATCAATAAAAATAATAAAAAATAAAAATAATTTAAAAATAATTAAAAATAATAATAATAATAATGAATTAATATTATTGGAAATAATCAATAATAATAATAATAGATAATAAGTAATAGTAATATATAAGTATATAATAATATAATAATAATAATAATAATACATATAATAATAATAATAATAGAATATATAATAATATCTGTTGAAATTAGAGAAGAAAATTTGACTCGTTGCTTGGTTATCAAGGAGAATGATTTAATTTGGCATTAGAACATTGCAACATTCTTCTTCTAACCAACATTTCACTTTCATGCAGAAAGGACTAACCATTTTGCCATGACTTAAATGATGATCAAGGAGCTCCCATAACTGCTCACATGAGCAGTTCACATTAATGTAAGCAATTAAGTTATTGAACAATATACAATCACGTTCTTATCCATGCTTTCATTCACAGTCACAATAAAAGGATGAGAAAAACGTCTTTGAAATTATTTTTAATTTGGGTCAGTCTTCAGAAATTCTTCCTACTTTGATTTTCAACTTTTTCTTGTAAATTTCTGATTTCTATATATTTATTGATTATATTTATTATTATATATATATTTATTTTGTATTATTATATTAGTTTATTAATTATTTATTATTAATTCATGCTATTATTATTGAATACAATTCCCGAGTCTAGAATAATGTTTTTTGGACTTTTCAAATAGATTGCAGGAACGTTCTCCGCATTGGACCTTGGGTTCTTGGAACAATCACAGAATTAATGGACTAATAGGTGCAGTAGGTGATGATGCGGATCATTGCTCTACAGCGTCACCTATACCCTTAGTTATAACCCCTTTTCCCGATAAAGTGGCTTATCCCGGTTTCTGACCATTTTCTTCAGTTAGTGCTACTTTCCTTTGAATATTTATATATCTGGTTACGATTTGTTCTGCTATACTCATATTAAGGCTATTCTACGGTACGATGTTTTCTATTTATCCACTATAGGTATTTGGTTGTAGTTGACACTATTAACTTCTCTTCTTACTTTACCACTTACACTTGACACAGGTTTGGAAATATTATTCCCTGATAAATATAAGATGAAAGATGGAGTGAGAGCATCGATTATTTATTTTTCCAGATCGCAACCTGTCTCTTACTTCTCTATCATTCCATCGTGTTCGTCTGTATTTAGAGTAGAACTAGTAGCAGTGATTCCAGCAATGTCTAAGAGTCTAGGATATCGTTTCTTAATTAGGGCAAACAATCCTCTTGAAATCTTCCGTTCTCTTGTCTCTTCATTTCAAAAACACCTCTGTCGAATCCACGTTCAAAAGAAAGAAATTTTGTTGGGTTTCGTTTCAGGCTGGTTTCTTGGGAAATGAAGAAGCAGACAAACAGCAGTCATTTCAAGATATTATGTGCAGAAAATTCAAGTTAGGATGATACCTCTCCAAAGATAATAACAAAGAATGGATTCCATTCCCATTACGATAGGTTTTCACTATGCTGACAATTTTTGAAAGTAAACAAAGTCCTTGATACCCACCTCTTCATACATCGACAAGTCTACAAGTAAGGGCGCAATCGTAGGGCCGCATATTCATGATATTGGTTTTATATGACTATCAGTAAAATATCGATTGTTTAGACGACAGTAGCTGCATGGTTCACATTACGCAGAGGAAACACGTATCCTCATCCTCCTGTTGTTCATATTTAATTTACCTTACATTGAAGGAAGGTCATTTACGTGATGTAAAAAGTTCTGATGGAGTCCTTAAGTGCATTAAAAGCTATACTTTGAAGTTTGATGTATTTTGGAATCAATGCCAGGTTCGTGGTGTTTGCTATGGCAATGGTATATTGTATGAACTCTCTGTCGCCTGGAACAACCGTGCGATCTCTTTAGAGGACACAATCTTTCGTTTCGCGTATTATGATCTCTGTTTATTGTATACCTTACATTTAAATTGCGGGTCGACAGTATCTATAACTGATATATATATATCATATATATATTATATATATATTATATATATATATATATTTATATATGTATATATAGTAATTCATATATAAATATATACTATAGTCACGGTAATATATCATCCTCTTATTAGGTTTTTATCTTGCGTTGGGAAGTCCCGCAGTCCGGAGCGAGAAGCGAGTCGTAATCTAATAGCCAACGCAAAACTTGATTCATCCCTGTTAAAGTATTTGACTAATATTGTATGTAATGCTTATTTGTTCTTTTTTAAGATATAACAAACGAAGAACTGGTACACGCTCGTTCTTATAAGAAATAAGAATAGGCGGAACGCTATTTACTTGTGATATATATATATATGAGTATCTACTATTTATATATATAATTATCTATACTAATATATATATATATATATAAATATATATATTATACTATATTAGTTATAATACTTACCTATATATATTAATATAGTTTACATTATATAGTACTATAGTTATATAAAATTATATACGATAGTATAAGTTTGTATACCTGATATATCGTATAGATATATATATATATATACTTTATATTACTATATTATTCATTATATATATATATATGTATAATAATAACTATATTATATATATAGTTAATATATATATATATTATATTATATTATTAATAATATATATATTAATACTATATAAATACACACCCAATATATTACATATAATATAATAGATATATAGAAATAATATATTGTATAATAACATATATATGAAATATATATAACGATAAATAATATAGATATAATAAAATTAAAATGAATATAATCAAATAGTATAATAATAATAAAAAAATTAATAATAATATAAATACAATAAAAATCATTTCTGCGATAAAGAGGAACACTAGAAAAAAATAATAAAGTTATTATAATCAATCTTTAATCCTATCTACATATATTAAATTATATTATATATATATATATTACTTATATATAATATTAGTATATATATCTCTGGGGTAAATTCCGCAACGAGTCCTATCAAATTCCAGCGAGACGTTTGGAGGAAAATGTTTCTCCAAGCCAGTGCCAATATCTTAAGGCCGACATTGCCCCCGACTGCCTGACCTTTGAGAATTGTGCAAGTACAAAGGTCCAAAGCGCACAGAGTCTGCTTGACTTTGCTGAGTTTGAACGGCAATAGTAACTCCCTGAGAGAGCTACCCCCAGTCCGCTTGCTTAACTTGACAGAGCTTCATGAAACAAACGAGTCTGGCGATCTATGTTCGCCAATGTTTTGTTAGATTTTGTTTCAAAGGAAAGAGGTAGTAAGGTAAGAGCCCTTTCCAGATTTAACCTTGTTGATGCCGGTCTTGCACACTCCTACGAGAACCTCCCCCCTCCCAACCCGAAGCAGTTATATCACTCCATAGGAAGTCAAAGAAACTACGACCCGCATGTACGATTAGATTTGCAGCACGCCGGAATGCCTCAACAAACTGGTTCCTTCGCCGAGCAGTCAGAACTCTTTAGTGTGCAGAAAACGAGTTAAGGGGAAGAAAAGAGGATCGGAGAGACACCGTCCTAGAGACCAAGGACAAGAGTTTTATATAAGTATGAGTAATGTATATATAGATATACGTAATAATATATAATATTCATTACTCTATATATAATATATAATACTATATATATAGTAATATAGTATAGTTATATATATATATTATATTATATATAGTGATTATTATTACATATAGCATATAGTGATATATATATTATATATATTACTAAGTATAGATATATATAAGTATATATATATATTCAATATAATATATATATATATAATATATATAATATATTTATTTATTATAGATCGGGTTTGACAGGTGAGCAATATACGCTGAAACAGCAAGCGGTAGGAAAGAATTAAAAGCTCTAACGCATGATGGCTAAATATGTATATTATATACTAATATCTATATATATTATTATTCATTATTTATATAGTAAGTAGATATATATATATGATATTATATATATAATTAGTATTATATATTAATATAAAGTATAGTATATATATATAATAATAATAAATATATTATGTACATATATATGAATCTATATAATACAATAAGATATATACTATATTAATATATTAATATATAATATGGCATATTTTATAAGTGGTTGACTCCAGGAGCGAAAATCAAAAATTAATTGATATCGGATTAGTTTAATAATTTTACGGGTAAAAACCAAATCAAACTAGACCTAACCACCTCTAAACTAACCTAACCTAACCAAAACCTAATCAAACCGAACTAACTTTAACCTAAATTAATCCAACCGCGAATCATTAACGGGTCAACCACTTTAATGTTCCTATATATAATACTATATATCCTTATAATATGATATATATACTATATATATATATAAATTAATATATATATATATAATATATATATATATATATAATAATTATATATTATATATAAGTATCTGTATATAAATATATATATAATTTATATATTATTTATTATATTTAACTAATATAAACTATATATATTATAACGATAATCTCATTATACATATGATATATATATATAGATATATATTATATATATATATATATACTATATATTATATACTATAAAATATAGATTATAGTATATCAGATATTATATTAATTAGTATTTATATACGTAATATTATAATCTATAGTAATATTAGACAAACGATGAAATAATTGACTGATTTATTCAGAGAGATATTTTAACATTTGACTGATCTGGTTGCTTAAAATAACAATGCATACCTGAAGCCACATTCGCAGCTCAGCACACACAATCACACACCTACACACACATTAACCTGGCAATTATCGTAATTAAAATATATAGATTATTATCTTAAGAAAATCACCATTAATACTTCGCAATGAAGTATTTCTTTGTTTCAGTAACTTTGTTATTGAACGTTTATCTTGTTTGAAAGACTAAGACTAGATTTGGTCAGAACTGATCACATTCTACTACCGCATCATCGATTAATAGTTTATAGTTCAGTATCAATAAATAGTATATATATAATTATAATAGATATACTATAATATATATATAGTATTAATATATTATATAGCTATATATAATATGTATATATACTGTACAATTATATAGTATATTATATATAAATATATATATTATATATATAATAATTATATATAATATATATGAGCGTTCCTAGCTCAGTGGTAGGGCACTCGCCTAGCAAGCGAGGGGAGGGTCCGAGACTGGGTTGGAGCGACGAGAGACATGAGTGATAATGTTCTCTACTAAGCTCTAGCTTACGTCCACTCAGACCCTATAATGGTACAATTTGGCAGCTGTGCCTTTGCTGCTAATGGGTGAATTCTCGGCATCCGCGATAGGCTAGGTTAGTCAGCGTTATTTGCTGTAGGCCTAAGAAATACACGGACCTTTCTTCGGATGGGTTCAAACTGACAAGGACGGCAGTCACATTTCCTGGGCCTGAAGTTATCAAAAATGTTATTAATTTAATTTAATATATAATATATTATACTACTATATATATATATATATATATATATATATATATTATATAATATAATAACTTAATAATATATCTTTATAAGTATAATAATATTATATATAATATATATATATTATATGTATTATTACGATATATATATATATATATATATATAATATATCATATAATATATATATTATATATATAAATAATATATATATATTATATATAATATATATATAATATAGATTTTGTCATTAGATTATCAGGCATCAGTTAAGCGTAAGCATTTTATTTCTAAAAAGATGTCTACTAAATCGAACACAATGGAACGAGCAGCGCTCATTTGCAGTTAAAGATTGACTATTTTTTTAATTGTGTCTAGTTATTTATTGAAAATAATGGAAGTGAAATAAACGTGACTCATACAATTAAGGTTTAGTTAAAAGGAATGTTGAAGTTAAATTATATACCAGTTTATGTGGTTAAATTACTCAATTATAGTCTGTAAGCTTGAGATTTACAATATATATTAAAACATAATTAGGGATTTGTTTTTTTAATATTTTTAAAGGTGCGAAGGCTTCAATTACTACCCAATCAATTTTCTCATATTGTGCATTTGCTGAGTAGCTTTCTCTTTTTGTATTATATATATAATATACGATAGATATATATATATTATATATATTATATCTATACTTTATATAAAATATGATACTATAAATATAATATATCTAATATATATATATTTACGTATACTGGTAGACTATACTATAAACGCTTCAGCATACTATACCGAATGTACATCCGCAAATATGGATGGTACTTCATAGTTACACTAATATGGCCATAGATTACCGCTGAACCGTCGCTCATCAGTAGAGAACTATCTCGCAAAAGATATGACACTTAACAGAGCAAAACCAAGTTAACACATGTTTCGATTCAGCACGATGTTTGTAAAATACTTTGCTTGATAATATTCGAAGTACTCTCGAAAAATGTAACGACGACCTTACGATAAAAAACAAATGTCTACTATACATGTCTGGAGATCAGCGTATAAAGCTTTATTACCTATCGGTAAATCGTCGTTTTAGTACACTCTAAACACTATACGAACGAACCCTAGAGTCGCCCCCCTAAGACAACTTGACAGGTTAAGGGCACATGCATTATCACTCCCTTCCTACTTAGGGGGCCTCGGTACCGATGCGACCAGAGGGGGACGAAGTTTCCTCCCCCGCTCTCGTCAGCTCCACCTAGCGAGCTCCTCATATGACCCCCGCTCTCCTCTGTGATATCTCTTATCCCCAGTCTACCCTAGGGTGTCTAATCTCACACAGTTTAGGTTTCAAGATTCAGTAATAAAAGAACTACTCTCACAGTATACCATAAGCATTATACACCGCTCTTATTCCCATAATATGCTACAACTTCTGTCTTTTTCTGTAAGTGTCTGTCACTTTTCTCATTTTTCTCTATACGACTTCTTCGTAATAGACGTTTATACGGCTTTGATCCGAAAATATGGCTTATTGGTTTTTCTGCTCACAGGTATTCATACTTTCTCAGCAGATAAACTGTATAAGCGATTGTCCTCAATCAAAAGAGCTCACGCGTACTACTCGCTTTTATCTTAATATATGCAAGTTCCTACTATTTTATTAGAAATATAATTGAAGCTATTTCTATATTGATTTTTTTTTTATGTATTATATTTGAATTTATATTCTCATATACTACTATATATGTATATATCTGATACCCGCTACTGACTATGATCTATCAGTCACCTATATATAAATATACTATATATCATATAGTATATAACCTTGTTTCTCTCAATATCTGCCTAATACTTTTATTTTTCTTGTTAGTCGACTTAGAAGCTCTATTATTGCTAAAAGTGTTTTCTTATCCGCATTTTTAGTATATTGTTTTTCATACCGAGGAATTCTGTCTAGATAATTAATATAGTCAATTACCCCGTGTATTACTTAAGGAATCAAAAATAAGGCTAAGTATTTCTTAAAAAATCACAAAAAGTCGTTCGGATCCAGGGCCAAATCGAAGTATATGCAACTGGATCGCGTGCGCGCGCGGATATAATCGAACAAGATCCGTAGTACTACTATATATATATATATATTGACTACTATATACTATATATATATATAATATATCTAGTATAATTAATTATATTACGCAGTTATAGTATACTCTCTGTATATATACAGACTCGCTATATTATACATATATCATATATAATATACTAATATCAACTATATTCATAGTATCTATTATATATAATAAGTTAGCGATGTTCCAATAGACTCTTCATTCTTATCATACGACGTGTTTTAAATTAATACATAAAGGTGTATCCTCAAGACTATGTTCTTCTTACTAGTCGACGCCTTGCAAGTATTTTTGCAGACACTTTCAACGTTTAGCGTTTCTCGATTTTTTGTTCGATAACATTTTAAATTTTAGATAGACCGCTAATAAATGAATACCTGTTGTTAGTACTTTCCGTATATTCTGCTACAGATGTCATAGTCATTTCAATTCATCTCTCACCTTCTATGTCAAAGGGAAATCAAGCGATTACGAACGTTTATATCCTCCAGCTTTTCCAATAATTCATCACCAGCCGTCCCTTCTATGTTGGCCAAGTCAGCATAGAATTTCTAGTATATAGTTCATTTCAGATGAGATTGCCTTAAAGGAAAAATCACTTAACATTTTTGGGTATTTATCCAATCGATATGATATTTTCAGAGCATTTATAATTACTAATTACTCGAGATACACTTTCTTTACTCAGATTAATGTTTTGTATATCCTACCATTTTGCCGATGTTCATGGGAAAATTTTCAAAGTTTTTAAATTTTCAATTGAAAAGCAGAAAAATGGTAAGGTATACAAAAAAGATACCCAGATTATCTAACATAATAATGTTCCGAAACAAAAAGGTTGTCCCATGTGATGAATAATTAATATATATTTGTTTCAGAATAAAATTAGTATCGCCATCAGTATGTTCAAGTTTATAGTCATTTTAATTAAAGTGTGTAGGAGAAATTTACTAACTTAAAAGAATTTCCACTTAGTTCATTCATTCGTGAATGATAAGTGATCGTTCAAATAGGTTCGAATCAATAGGGTCAATGAGGAGACCCTTTCACTAATAATAGGTCAATGAAGTTTCGCTTAGTTTCTTCTTTCATCAAGTGAAATTCATTGAAGAAGTTTGCGATTTGATATTTACATTATTTTTTTTTTAACTCATGAATTTATTATACAACACCACACACACACACACCACCCACATATAGTAATATATATATATATATATATATAATATAATATTCAAATATATTATATTATATATATAATATTATATATATAGTATATAACTTATTTATATTATATATATATATAGATATATAATATTATATATATACATAAAGAGAGAGAGAGCAGTAGAAAGTAATTTCGAGTTTATTATATTATATTATTTTATTATTATATTATATTATTATTATATATGTATTATTATTATTATTATTCATTATTATTATATTATTATTTATTATTATCTAAGAAATGTTATATTATTTTATAAGCTTTTTTTTATTATGAATTTATATAATTATGATTATCATATACGATGACCCAATTGAATTAAACCAATATATATAATATAAATACTTATAATTTAGTATATATGATATATATATAAATATATAATATAATTATAATCTATATATTATATATATATATATATATTATATTATATATATATATATATATTATATATATATATATATAAATATATATTTTTATATATTATAATATATTAAATATATATAATATAATATATATTATATATATAATATATAATATATTATGATATATATAACATATATATATATATATTATATATTATATATTTATATTTCACAGGTTTACATATACCTACTACGGGGACGCTTATGGGTGGTGGCATATAAACAATGTCCCTCAATCACTCGACCACCCATTATCATCGGGTGTTTGACGAGGCCTCGGTGATTGGGTCGGGGATCCCAAGACTCGTCACTGGTTTTCCTTGTGCACGGGTCCTCCTTTTCATCAAATTTCATGCAGACGTTCCGGTTTTTTATTATAATTATCATTTTGTATTGAACACCACCTCTCTTTTATCTGATTTAAACTCTTGTACTTTTGAACCGAAACTCAAGTGTTTTGTCACTCCGATTGAAGATTATTACTCCTGCTCTCTCTCTACAATCTCAAGCTAATGGCTAATGATGTTCTGCATGTTGACGCAAAGATGGTCTTTTGTCCTCGTGTTTTCTGATTTGGAGTCTCTCGAAATTTCATCTTTGTGGCTTAGGACGACAATATGTGATTAAATTATTTTATGATTATTTATTCGTAACTAGTACTGAATCTAAATCTACAAAATTAGTACTATCGTTTCTCTCTCTTCTCGTCTCCTTTCTCTCTCTCTTTCTCTCTCATTCCTTTCTCTCTCTCTCTCGTCGTCTCTTCTCTCTTCTCTCTCTTCTTCTTCTCTCTTTCCTCTGGATACTTCAGTTTTGCGTGGATTTTAATGATCAGCACCACCAATAACACTCTTCTAGTTCTAGTTCTCTAGTTCTAGGTCTTCTAGTTCTAGTCGGTAAACTTGCCTCTAACTTTTCTATGCAGAATAACCTTGAACAGATGATGGTCAAACTCCGTACCCGCACCCAAGATCATCTTGAGATAAGCCAACATTCTGACCTTTCTTATCTTTTCCCTTTCCTTTCTACAGTACCTAAAACTCATTCTGTCTCTAGGTTCCTCCCATCACCCTCTTAAATCTTTATTCTATTCATTCTCTTCAAGTCTTCGCAAGAAAGACGTACGCCTACCCAGCGAGAAACGTTTGGCCCTTCGATCCGCGAAACAGGTCGGAATGCTCTCGCTACTTGCTTCAGTCTCTCTAGAAGGTGCTGCGATATAACGAAGGTTATATCTCTTTATCATGAGTTGTACACCCAATCTCTTATAATTCAATTTAAAACCCATAAACCTTGGAATAGACTACTGCTTTTCCCGTGCTATGTCGCAGAAGGGACCTAACCTAACCTAACCTAACCTAACGCTAACTTTTACCTAAGCCTAACCTAACCTAACCTAACGCTAACACTAACCTAACCTAACCTAACCTAATCCTACCTAACCTAACATAACCTAACTAACCTAACCTAACCCTTAACCGTAACCAACATAAACATAACATAAGCATAACATAACATAACATAACATAACATAACATAAACACCTAATCATAACATAATTCTAACCTACTCTTCTTTCAGGACACTTGCAGTTACATCTTACAAACTCAAAACTTTAATAATATTTTACCTCACATCGCGAATCGTGCCGTAACTACTTCTAATAACACTAAAACTTTTTCTCCAGAGAAAAGTGCAGCTTATCCCTGGTCATCTTCCCATACTAATCTAGAAATTTTTTGAGAAGAAATACAACATCCCCATTTTCGCCTCCTTCGCCTTCCACCTTCCCTTCCCTTCCGCCTTTCCCTCTTGTTCTCTTCTAAGACTGTCAGAGACTTGAACTGTTCGCTCAATTCAGTTTTGCCTCTAATTATTCCCTCATTTAGATGATTCCGCTTATCCTTTTTTTTCACTTCCTTTCAGTCCATACTTACTTCCTAATTGTAATGATTTATAGTATTATCTTACGTTGATACGTTCTCTTCTCTCTTCTTCTCGCTCTCTCTCTCCTTCTCTCTCTCTCTTCTCCTTCTCTCGTCGCTCCGTCCTCGTCTTCTCTAACTCCTCGTTTCTCTCTACTCCTCTCTCTCTCTCTCTCTCCTCTCTTCTCTTCCTCTCTCTCATCTCCTCTCGCTCTCATCTCTCTCAGCTCAAAACAACTAAGTACGCGATATGGTTTTGGATATAGTTGTTTTTCCCACCTGTGAGTTCTTGAAAATTTGTTCTAGCTTGGCATCATTCCTAGGATTAAAAACTATTTCATCCAATGCCTGATAACATTTGGAAACTTTCTTCATGCTGGAAAACTTGATGAAAGGCCGTAACATTTGCCTTTTTGGAGGAAAAGAAGCCTTCTCACCCTCTTCCGTATCTCTCCCAATTATTTATAAACTTATAGCTTTTCAAGATTGTTCAATTCCATTTTTGATTGTTAGATATGTTTGGAGACTAATATAATTTATAATCCCTTCTCCAAACAGCCAGTAGTATTCTTAAAGAAGCACTTTGCTAGCAATAATCTTCTTTTTCTTCTCTGCTAGTAACCTTCTCTTTCTTCTCGGCTTGTGATCTTTTTTTCTTCTCTGCTTCTCACTTTCGGTATCTATCTTTCCCTCTGTCTCCTTCTCTCTCAATATCCTTTACAGTTTTCAACGTTCGACCTTTTGAAACTAAGCAA
>JABUQX010071013.1:47500-60000 GCA_015478945.1 Trachelipus rathkii
TTTAATTTTAATTTAGAATTTATAATTAAATAATTGTTACTTAGGAAATTTGAAATTACGTGTAAATAATCAATAAAGAATAATATAGTTTTCATATATTAGTTGTAAAAGAAATTAGTAAATAAAAAACATTATTATAGTTTTTGTCTAGGTTTGATAACATGTTAGTAAACAATAAATAGTATTATTGTTTTTAAGTCTTAGTTTCAAAAGATGTTGGCAAACAAAAAACAAAATTATAGTTTTATGTCTTACTTTGAAAAGATGTTAGTAAAAAAGAAGAAATATTATAGTTTTATATCTTAGTTAACAATATGGGAAAAAATAAACAATATAATAGTTTTATGTCTGCTTGATAAGAAATTGCTTGATAGTTTGATAAGATGTTAGTAAACAATAAACAAAGTGATATTTTTGTCTTAGTTTGATAACATTAAACAATAAACAAAATTATAATTTTTTTCTTAGTTTGATAAGATTGCAGAAGCCATTTAGCATGGAATTAGGAACAAAAATCGAATACATTAGAACTGGCAACATCATACATAGGCACAACACCTCTCCTTCCAAGGCCCGCCCTTTCAATTAGTATTTTATAAATTTCAATCCTTTTTATCTGATTGCAGAAATTGCATAAAAAAAATTGATTTTATTTTTTTAAACATGAAAAGTAACAAAATATTTTGTGTGTGAAACTAAAGAAAGTACCCACATGATATCTCAACAAACTAAAATAGGTACAGAAAAATTAAATATATTAAATCAGCGTAAGAAATTTGTTTAGAAAATGGTTTTTTGTTTTTTTTTTTTTTTTTAAATATCTCCAAAACAACGATAGGTACAAGAAAACTAATAACATATATGGAATCAGCGTATGAAATTAGCGTTAAAAAAGAATTTTTTTTAACTAAAAGAATACCCTAAGGTAAACCGCAGAGCAAAGAGCGGGGTCCCCTCGACTTTGGGGACGACAGGGGACTTCGTTCCCCCTCTCTTGTCCCCACCGTCGGCCGTCCGCTGATTCAAAAAGTTATTAGCATATAAAAATATCTTTATTTATACAAATTTTTCTACGCTGATTCCATATATGCTATTAGTTTTCTTTGTACCTATCTTAGTTTAGAGATATCATGTGGTAACTTCTTTAGTTTGGCCAATATCATAGAATATATATATATATATATATATACTATATATATAATATATAATATAGATATATATATATATACTATATTATATTGCCTTTTTTACTATATTACATTATTAATCATAGAAAAGATGTTTAACTATACGTATATATTTAATATTATAATATACGTGGTGTGTTTTTATTTTACCTAACCTTACACATACACACCAGTTCAATTAAATTTAATAATCAAATCAGCCCAAAAACCTGTTTCAACCTAGGAAAAAAAAAGAAAAATTGAAAGAAAATGATCTACAGAGTCGCTAAAAAAAAAGAAAAAAAAATATCAATTAAATTAATTGGAAAAGAACCCTCCCACAAAACCTCATTCCTTTCCAAGAGTTTTTTTATTATTAATTTTTTAAAGATTTCCCCCTCCCACCAGAATCTCGGTCCCCCCAAAATCTCTCCCCCCCCCCCGCAAAATTAAATCCATTACGAATCATAAGTTAAATTTATTTATTTCAACAAACTGTCTTAAAGTTCACTGTAAATGCTTATTATGTATATTTGATAAATTATATATCTAATTATATATGTATGTTATAATAAAGAATATTATCTATATTATATATTCATATATATACACATATAATAATATGTATAATAATATACGTAATTTGTATTTTAGAAACTGCATATATTTATTATATATATATTTAGATTAAATATTCTAAATATATAATAATATAGTTAAATATCATATATATAATAATATAATAGATATATATATATATATATATATAATATATATTATATATACTATACATATATATATATATATATATATATTATATATATATATATATATATATATATATATATATTATAATATATATAATAAATTATATATACTATTAGTATATATATATAAATATATATATAATTTATATATATATATATATTATATAATATATATTTTTTCTTGTATACTATACTATAATATTATATATAATATAATATATTAATATTATTTATATATATATATATATATTATATATATATATATATATATATATAATATAAATATATTAATATATTATAATATTTCTAAATATATCAAATATATATATATATATTAATATATATCATATATGATATATTATTCGTGATCCACCTCCTATCAAAAGAGGTTATAATATTTTGTAAAATTTTGCAAAAACAAATTTGCTCTTAAATATATTTATTTTAAATTTATTTCGAAGGTCAATATTTTGATCGATTTTAATTATTATAACTTATATAAAAAATTGTTGTGCTTTAATAGTTATTTGAATATGCTTAAATAAATGTGTATATAAAAGAGAGAGATGAGGAGATGAGAGAGGAGAGAAGAGAAGGAGAGAGAAGAGAGAAGAGAGAGAGAGAGAAGATACGAGAGAGATGAATGGAGCAGAAGTGGAGAGAGAGAAGAGTGACGTGAGTGATAACGTGACGTGATCGAGTGAGTGACGTTGAGAGAGAACGAGAGAGACGAAAGAGAGCAGAGAGAGAGAGAGACGAGAGAGGAAGGAAAGAGAGAGAGAGACGAAGAGAGAGAGAGAGTAGAGAGTGAATGAGTGAGTGAGTGAGAATGTGAGAGAAGAGAAGAGGAAAAAGAGAGAGAGAGAAAGACAGAACAGGAGAGAGAAGAGAGAGAGAGAGAGAGAGAGAGAGAGAGAGAGAGTGGGAGAGAGGAAGTGTGTGTGTGTGTGTGAGAGTGGTGAGTAGTGATGAGTGAGAGAGAGAGAGAGAGGAGAGAGAGAAAAAATAGGAGAGAATGAGAGAAGAAAGAGAGAGAGAGGGAGAAGAGAACACGAGAGAGAGAATAAATAAATTCCCATTGTAAAATTTATAAAATAAAACCTTGGAATCTTGAGTACTAGATCTAGGTCTTAGATCTTTTTTTATAAGACTTATATTAATAATTTGTTTATTTTTTTTTAGTTTTATTTTTTTTTTTGTCAAGAAAAGAAAAAAACAATAAATCTTGAATAAAGTATTTAAAATAAACTGGAATATGTAATAATTGTAATGGAATATGAAGCTTGGAAGTTAAAAATGTAAGGAGTGGATAATGGTATGACAGTTTGGGAAATACAGGGGCTGTATATAATTGGATGCAAAGTGTTTGAAAAATAAGAGACAGTGTGAGTGTAGTATTAAATGATAATAAAAAAAATATAAATTACAAATGAATTAAAAATAAAAAGCTATCTTTTATGTTTTCTTTCATATATATATATATTTATATTATATTATTTATAATATATATATATAATCTATTAATAATTCTATATATATAATATATATATAATATATATGTATATATATTATATATATATATATATATATATATATATATATATGTTTATTTCTGCACAGTTAACTAAAAGCACTGAATTGTTTAGGTAAATGAATTTCGAAGCTATATAGTTATAACCATTGAAATTGGTTATATTATACCTTTTGAGTAAACAATTATTGACTGTTATCTTACAACACTCGGACTCTCAACTTTAGACTCATTTACTAGACTCGACTCGACTCGACAATACTCTTCAATTTTCGATTATTATTGACTCTTATACTCTCGATTATCGACTCTTTGACTCTTACATTCTCTTCGACTCTCGACTCAATGACTCTCAAGTCTTAACTCTTATTCCCGACCCTTCGATTCTCAATTCTTCGACCTATCGACTCTTAACACTTACTCGCGACTCATCGATTAACAACTCTCAGCTCTTATTCTCGACTCACTCTTGAGAAATGTAATGCCATTAATTCATAGCCAAATAAACGATGGAAATTTGTGAAGCACTTTCAACGAAGTTATTTTAAAATTTTATTTTAGCCAACTTGACACGGATGTTTTAGTTGGAGCCGGAGCCGGAGCCGGAGCTGAGCCGGAGCCGGATCCGGAGCCGGACCTGGACCTGGACCCGGACCCGGACTCGGAGCCAAATTCGAGTCGATATATTTTTACAAACTCCAATTTAAAATAATTTTTCACTCAAGGACTCCAAAACTCAGAATTCCTTCGATTTCCAACTTCCATTCCAACCAAGATTTCTAACTCCAATTTCCAACCCTCCAATTTCAACACATATTTTCAGCCAAGATTTAAAACCCAGATTTCATATAGTCTGATGGTAATCTATTTAACGCTGCAAACCCCAACTTGGTACAATTTTCCTACCAAGAACTCAAAATCATTTGAATTGTTTACGACGAAGACTTCCAACCGAGATTCCTCTGCCCTATTTGTAATATATATTTAACGTTGCATTGGTTATTCAAAATATTAGTTGCATTTCGTTAAAAAATAACTCAAAAGAGTCTTGCAAACATCAAAACCTCTGTCTGTCTGTCTGTCTGTCTGTCTGTCTGTCTGTCTGTCTGTCTGTCTCTGTCTATGTCTATGTCTATGTCTATGTCTCTGTCTCTGTCTCTGTCTCTGTCTTCTTCTCTGTTCTCTGTCTCTCTGTCTCTCCTGTCTCTCTGTCCTCTGTTCTCTTCTCCTGCTCTCGTCTCTCTGTCTCGTCTCTGACATGCTCTCATCATGTCTCCTTCTCTCTCCTCTCTCTCTCTCTCCTCTCTACTATTATTATAATATATATATATATATAAATATATATATAATATATATATATTATAATATATATATATAACATTATTTATATATAATAATATATATATTATTTTATTTACTTTATTTAATAATTTATTTATTTCATATTTATTTATTTATTTTATTTTTATTTATTTATTTATTTTATAATTTATTATATTTAATAATTATTATTATATTATAATTTTTTTTATTTTATTTATGTTTAATTATTTTGATTTTTTTATATTCATAAATAGAATTTATTTAATACTTATATATTGTAAACTAAAATTATTAATTTAATATAATTTATTTTTTTATTTATTTATTCTATATTATTATTCTATTATTTTTATATTTACATATATTTTATATATTTATTTATAATTATTTATTTTATATATTTTTTATTTATTAATTTGGAGACAGCCACGAATCACAGGTACATTCCTATTCAACCCAATAAAATTGTAAGTAATGACCAGTAAAGTTTATTATTATTATTATATTAAAATTAATTATATTATTATTTTAGTATTATTATTATTATCTATCTTATTATTATTATTAATTATTATATTATTATATTATTTATTATATATTATATATTTATTATTATTATTATTTTATATAATTATTATTATATGTTATTTTATTTTTATTATTATTATCATTATTCATTGATTTATATCATTATCATTTTATTATTATTAATTATTATATTATTATTATTATTATTACTTATATTATATATTATTATCACATTATTTTAATTAAGTGCCTACTCTCTCCAAAGTTTTTTTATTATTATTATTATTATTATATCTAAACAGCAAATTATTATATATATATTATATATTACTTATTATATATCTATTAAAAAAAGAATGTTAGTTATTTTATTATTTTTATATTATTATTACTATTATTACTTAATAATTAAATTATTATTAGTTATTACTTATTATTTATTATTATTATTATTATTTATTATTTTTATTATTATATTATTTATTATTTTATATATATTATTATTATATTATTATTATTATTATTATTATTATTATATATATTAATATTATATTATTTTATTATTTTATTTTATTATTTATTATTATTATTATTATTATTATTATTTTATTATTATTATATTATTATTATTTTATATTATTATTATTCATTATTATTAGTATCATTATTTAAAATGGATGTACTGAAAGAGCAGGGAAAGAGGAAAGAATATGAAGGAGATTAATGTAAATATTCGAACAGCATGAATGAAGCGGACGATATGATGACATTCGAATGTACCGTGAGAAAGCAGCAGAAGAAACCCTGGGAAGAGATGGATAGGAGGAACGCGAAAAAGACATACAGCATTTGAAATAGAGGTTAGAGGAGTGTGAAGGAGAAGACCAGTAAAAATAGAGATGCTAAGAAGACAGAACGCTCGATCAGAGCTCTTGTAGGTGGCCAGAACACGGCAAGAGTGTGACAAAGATAAGAGGCAAAGGGGAGGCAGGCCAAAATTGTTAGCGAGGAGCCTGCGGGAAGAGTTGAGGAGAAGGAAGAAAATCTTCCGTTTAGCAACGACTTATTGGTGATCGAAGAAAAAAGTAGCGAGCATAAGGCATGAAACAGGGAAGAAGTTATATTATCTGATATAAATAAGAGAATGACAGAATATTGAAAACTTCTGGGTAGAGGAGGGTGAGGAAATGTTCTCTAGTTAGAAGAAGTTAGACCAGGGGAGGAAGCGGTAATTAACAGGGAAGAGCTGGAGGAGGCCTTTAGAAACTTAATCATGGAGCCCGAGGAGAAGATGATGCCCCTATTGTTAGATATTATGTAAAGTATGGAGGAGAGTTTGTTTGAATGGTAGCACGTGTTGAAGTTATCCAACAGGCTGGAGAGAAAAGTGAGCTTCCATAGGGATGGTGGAAAAAACCAATCATCTTTTTATCTTTATATTATTGGAATGTGAAATACAGAGTATTCGTTATTGACCAATCTGAAAATATACGAAGGCATACTTGAAGAAGAGTTGAGGCAATTGCTGAACCTTATTATATCTTTTTATGGTTACGGGCGAATGAAGCACCACAATCTTTATGTTGCCCGAGAATATACGAAAAGATAATAAATACAACAAAAAGGATTACATCGCATTTATAATCTGAGAAAGCATTACGATTCATACCTAGAAGAAAATTGTTCGAGGTTTTAGAGAGAGATTACCGAGTGGGTGGTTACTTAAGAAAGGCTTGGGAGATATGTATGAAAATGACAAATGTAATGTCAAAGAACGGATATGAAACGAAAATGTTTGAGTGGAGTGCGATTAAGCAGGAAGTGTAATTGTCACCAATTCTGTTCTGTAGCCCTGCACCTCGTTGTAATGTAGGCACAGTGAGGAGGATTTTGTAGGACTTGATTATAGATTTATGGCTTGATGCGGATACCTGCTCTTGGGAGTGAAGACGGAGTAAACTGAGGAGCGTGTGTTGCTTCTTCGATAGTAAACTGAAGAAGCGGGCCTGTCATTACGTAGATAAACAGAATTATGATAGTTCGTTATATAGATGTGTGGAGGTGTTGAGTTGTGTTTGATTTATTAAACGTTATGTGAATACATTTTTATCATATGTTTAGAGAAGGAGCAGTCTTGAGATGCGAGCAGATTTTAAGTACGCTGAGAACCTATATATGTTGTGGTCTTTTTGATCATCAGGCGATAATAATCTGGGGAGGTGAAGAAGATAATTTTCGAAGTATTTTAACCGTTCTTTCTGTAATGGCCGGAAACACTGGAGTATGGCAAAAGAGAGAGAGCAGAGGCAACTGCTGAAATGAACGTTATTGGAGCGTATGGCCGGAAGACCAGAGGAGTGACAGATTTAGAACGAAAGAATTAGAGAAGTTATAGGAGTAATAATTATTAACAAAGTAGATGTACCAAGACTAAGGTGGTGGGACATTGGAAGGATGGAGCTGGCAGGTGTATATTATTGGATACCAAGATGCAGACCAAGGCGGAAAGCTCATGGAAGATAATGAAGCTCCGTTTTAGAAATCGTAGAAGTACTATCTATTAATGCCATCTATGATTCTTATATGCAAGAAACCGAGGTTCTTGGCAAGAAGAAGGTGGAAGAATGGATTGCCTGGCTGACAGCTTAAAATGAGCTTCCGGAGGGATGTAAGATGATAATAAGATTATTATTATTATTCATATTTTATGGATAGTGTTTAGAGTTGTTAATAGTGTTGTGCGAGGCATTTCTTACTGTACATAGAAATTGCAATAAAAAAACCGCCTCCCAAATTGCCTCAGACTTCTGGATGTTTTATTCTAACCCTCTAATTTAGTCAAATGTATATATTAATAATTAGTTCTATTTTTTGGAAAGATTGTTATATATGTATTATATTATTATATACGTTATATATATTAGTATAGTTATCATATATATATATATAATATTTTATACTAATATATATATATATATATATATCATATATATATAAATTGCTTTAAAACTTTCAAATTGTGTCGCAAGGTCTTTTCAATCTGTAATCTATTCGTATTTAATCAAATTTTGCAAGCTATGAGACTTTTTGCTATTATTAATTATTGATTAGTAGTTGTTATGAAACTATACATATATATATACTATATATATTTATATATATTTAATATAGTATATTTAGTTATAATATATAATATTTGTGTTTAATATATATATATTATATTTATAATATATACTATATAATTAATTTTCATTTATTTTAAGAGTAACTATCAATTTACTCCCAACGTAAAATTATTATTTACATCACTGTTAAATTCTTTTAATCTCTTATTTATTTCAATCACCTTATTATGTATTCTGTTCTATCCCTTCAAACCTTCTGCAGAAAACAAAAGCTAATAAACCTTGGTTTAAATCTTCTTGTTATAGTGAAATTCGTCAAAGGAATGCTGCCTTAAGGAATTATTATTTTCTACAAATTCTAGAAGCAATGACAATTTGTATTTCATCCCAAATCGTGCAAAATCTTTTCTCCGTGAAACTAAAGAGTCTTTTCTTCATGAAACTAAAGAGTTTTTTCTCCGTATAAAGTGCATTAGCTTTCTTGTTTCTTTTCCTCGCACTCTTATTAGAATTTTTCATTAAATGCCACTCAAACTTTGATTGTTCTTCATCTTTCACTTCTTGTTTCTTCCTAAGGTGCAAACACGATTTTATTTATCCTAAATCCGAACTTTTAGCACAAACCTTTGATTCTAGTTTCACATTTAACAATTTCAATGCTACTCCTCCTCCTTCACTTCACTTCAACTCACCTATGACTAACATTTACTTCAATAAAAGTTATTTTTTTCCTCTTTCTGAGATTAACAATATAGGAAGGTGAATAGTTCAGATGTTAAATTTTTTTTTGTGATTCTCAAAACTAACGCCTCCGAGTTTGCAGTTATTAAATTTTTTGAACTCGGCTTATCAACTTCAATTTTTAATATTCTTGGAATTGTGCGTCAATTCGATCTGTTTAATAAAAGTGAGTCCATCTCAAGTCTCTAACTAGAATAATATAGTTTTAGACTCTCATATATCCATAGTTTTTGAATCTATCTTTAATTAACTAGAAATATTAAAAGCAACTTAGTTCTTCTAATCCAGCATTTCTCAACCGGGAGGTCGCGACCCCCAAGGGGGCGCCGAGCGGATATACGGTGGGTCGAGGTGGGTCACACAGTTGTTATTTATAAAAAGTTAATACTTAATAAAATAAAAATTATATATTTAATGCATCGAAAAGCATCTTTTATTAAGGAATTATATATATATATATATATATATATATATATTATATATATTATTGTATATATATAGGTTGGTTTGTGTCTGTTTTTTGATGTATATATATATATATATATATTATATATATATATATAATTATTATATATATATAAATATATATATATATATTTTATATATATATAATATATATATTATATATAAATATATATATATATATATATATATATATATATATATATATAATATATAGTATATATATATATATATATATATATATATATATATATATATATATAGTATATATTATATATATTATGGGGTCTTTTGGGTCGCGAGGTTACTAACTTTATGCGTTTTGGCTTTCGGGGGTCGCGAGACTTAAAAGGTTGAGAAACGATGTATCTAATCTATCTTATTTCGCCAATATGATTTCCCTTATAGGCGACGTTTTATTTTTACTTTTTTTTTTTAGCTAACCACCGCCCACGGGCAGAGCCCTATTTTCCTTTTCTTTGACTTTTGATCATCTGCTCTTCGGAATTTCCGTAAATCTTTCGAAGTGGTGTTAGACTTTTCGAAAACCTTCGACATGACACAAAGGTTCGATTCCCTCTTACAGTAACTATTCTTTTTTTTTTATCTGCAACCCTTTCACTGATTTTCGTCTTTGTCGTAGTTTTACAACAGCTGATGTAGATAATCACAAATGATCCTTTAAATCTACTAATGGTGGTTTCCTCGAGAATCTACCCTATACATTAATAACTTTCTCTCTCTCTCTATCACTACATCATCTACGTCTACTCTCATGCTGACGTTTCCACACTTCATTACCCATTCCGATTTGAAATAATTTCCCCTCGACTTCAAATCGTCGATTCCAAAGGCTGGTCTAGAAGTAACTGATCTTCATCGTATTTATAATTTGGCAAAGAAAATATGTTTGTTTTCAATACTTCAGTCACTCAAATCCTTTATCTTGCACCCAACTCAAAATATTTCCCTTTTCTTAATGTTATTGGTTTTTTTCTTTCCTCGTTCTTGAAAAAAACAAAATATTTCCTCACTAGGCAAAGCCTCTTCTAAATGGTTATATGTGTTTTCATGGGTCTTTGGAATCTCTTCAAAACACCCCATTTGCTTGCTCTCTATGTGGGCGTTGATCACACTTGTATGTATGTATGTATGTATGTATGTATGTATGTATGTATGTATGTATGTATGTATGTATGTATGTATGTATGTATGTATGTTTGATGGTTCCACTCTCAGAGGGTTTTCGTCTTATCAACTTTAAAGCTTTCGTTGACTCTCTTTCAAACCTCTGTCTGGAGAAGGGTTGGCCGAGCACCGCAATTTTGAGCACCGCACCGCACCAGAGTAAGAGCACCACGCACCGCACCGCACCACGCACCGCACCGCACCGAACTCTGCACCAGGCACGGCACCGCACCTCTATATTTTAAAAATTGCACCGCACCGGCACACTGGATTTGTATGCCGCACCGGCACCGGCACCGGCACCGGCACCGGCACCGGCACCGGCACCGGCACCGGCACCTCACCAAAGATGAGCGCACCGAGTGCCGCATCGCACCGCACCGCACCTCACCACACCTGGTGCGTCGGTCGACCATAATTTGGAGGTTGAACTTTTCCATATTTTCTACTTCCAAACTCTTTGTAAAGTCTTGAATTTTCCTCTTTATATTTATATTTATATTTATATTTATATTTATATTTATATTTATATTTATATTTATATTTATATTTATATTTATATTTATATTTATATTTATATTTATATTTTGGTTTCATAAAAATGCAATTGATTGCTCCCATTCCTAGTGGATATCATGTAGGCCGCATGCCTGGCTTTACATTATATATATATATATATATATATATATATATATTATATACACAACATAATATAAGTTGGGGCAAATGGTATATCTTACACTACATATATATTTTATATCTATATATACATATATATAAATAACAAGGGGGTCCTTCATTCTGATTTTATCTCATTATTACCCAACCTATGAACCGGCCATATATATATATATATATATATATATATATATATATATATATATATATATATATATATATATATATATATATATATAATATATATATATATATATATATATATATATAAATTAGCATTTGTCACGTAGTTGGTACAAAAGAAGAAGAAAGTCTTTCATCTAAACACTGACCACGGCTGTGTTAATGAAATTTGTTATATTAATTAAATTAAAATATATATATATATTATATATATTATATTATATATATATTATAATACAATAAGGTATAATTTATACGATATATATTATATATATATGAATATATATATATATATATATATATATACTGCATATATATATCTGCACTATATATGTTATAATAATATATATGATATATATTATATATATATATATATATTATATTATATATATATATATATAATATATATTTTATATATTATATATATATAATATATATACTATAATATATATTTAGATATATATATATATATTATATAACGTATATATATTGCATATTTATTACAATGACTTATAAAAATTTTAACCAAACCACTATAAAAAACCTTCCATCCTACTACTAGACTACTGAAAAATAAATAAAAGTAAATAAAAAAAATAAAAATAAATAAGACGAGTAAACATAAAAGAAGCTTTTATATATTCAGTCCAATCCTTGTAATAAGTTAGATGGAAGGCTTTGACCTCGGTTCATAAAGCTATTACATATTTTACTCTCCTCCTTTTAAAGGGCCATAATAAGCACGTAGGTTTTGGGCAGTGTCGTAACTTAGGTCAGATCTGAACTGAGGAATCGAAATTGTTATATT
>JABUQX010071014.1:0-10000 GCA_015478945.1 Trachelipus rathkii
GATTCTCACCTACTACTTCAACTACAGGGCTGGTATAGAATGCATATAGCCTTCACCAGTCAGAGAGAGATAGTGCAAGTAAGCTGATATATAAATCAAATAGGAAGGAAATTAAATAAATGATTATTTTATTTAGCAAAAAATATATATAAATTATTAATATATATATATATAGCGTAGTAACGAGTCAAATGCTTTTCAGATATTAATACATAATATAAGTCACTTATAAGGACCAATTGGATAATATAATACTTATATCAACACTCTCATCCGCCTTTTACTTAGTGGTTATATACTCTCTAGAGAAATCGCCAGAATATTATATATACACTTTATATTAAATTATGTTTAGAAGGTATAATGACGCAAGAACTGTGAAATTAAATATCTTTAGAGAAATCAGCTACTAGATTTGAAGTGAAATATAAGTAAGGAGATTTGATATTATATGGTATTGTAATGAGTAAACAATCTATCAAAATTATATATAATATGAGAACTACATAAGATTTTTAATTATTAATTATACCTATATATATATATTATATAGAGACAAAATAGATACATAAGTGAAAAGTAGTATCAAAGTTATAAGTGGATATATACTTATATCCCTTTTTCAAATAAAAATTATGATTAAAAATATATATTTATTTATATATTAAAATATGTCTTATTTAAGTATAGTATGATATCGAATGTATAATTTTTTAACAAAGTTTAATAACCTTATATTAATATATAAGTATATATATAATAATAGAATTAATTATATTAATTTATATATATATATATTATATTAAATATAGTGACGAGGATGGGGATTTGATTGAAATTATGATAGTTGTATACACAATAAATAGAGCGAATTTTTAATGGTAAGGGTATATAGTTTCTTGATAGGGATTGGGAGGAGTAGTATTAAGTCAAATGATTAATAATGAAAGCCTTTATAATAAAGGTTTTCAATATATACTTTTTACAGGTATATCTGTAGGCAAAAATAGGGAGTTTAATCAATTCATTGAAGTCTAATAGTATACTGCTATATACTTGGAATTTTGGTCGAAAGAGTTACGCTCCGAATGACTGTATAAGAACTGATTTGGAGAAGAACAAGGTTGCGTTTTTTAGAAGTGTGATAGTAAGTGAGGATATGTGTTGGATATCAAATACTATCTATTGATAACTTGTACTTGAAACTAATGTATATGGAGATCATGAGGGAGGAGATGAGATATAGTTAGTTTAATTATAGGATTAATATGTAGATTATTTGCACAGGCTCACGGTGTATAGATAGGATTAAGGAATGACTCATATATGCAGGTGTTATATAGGTGATTGAGGTGTATGGTGTATAGCTTCTGAAATGAATCCAAAAGTATGTATATGACAATAATAATATAGAAGTGATGTTATAAGAAATATAAATATAGTCGAAATAGTAAGATATTGGTTAATAATTGTTAATTAGAATAAAAATTAAACAATGTGGGATTAGTGCTTATATATTATATATATTAGTATATATATATATTATATATATATATATTATATATATATTATAATAATATATATATATTACAGTGGTTGGGCACTTGCGGCGCAACTATGTTGCGGCCGCAATTGCGACGCATTATCTCGGTTGCCGGTTGCGACTTGCGTGCGCAATTTATTTTGAGATGAGTTGCGAAGTTTGGCTTGCGACGCAATATTTTAAGCCAAAATTCCACCGCGATCGCAGCCGCAAGTTTAAAAACACAGAAAAATAAAACAGTTGTAATTTATTCTGGTTGAAAAATTGTTTCAAACTGTACAAGGTTTAGATCATGTTATTACAATTTATTATTATTATGTATTATTAGTTATTATTATTATTATTTATTATGTATTATTATTATTTTATTATTAGTTATTATTATATATTATTATTGATTATTTTTTTATTGCTAATTTTTTTTTTATTATTATTATTAATTATATATTTTATTATTTTTGTATGTTTATTATTATTATTATTCGACTTATTACATTATTTATTATTGATATTCTTGTAACTATGTGATGATAATGTTGCTAATACGAACTATTAGTGTTCTAGTGCATATTATCTTCTTAGTTTGTTAATAAAAATTCCGTATAGACATCGCGGCCTCCTTCTTCCTCGTGTCTGTAATAGTCATCTAATTGTCTGTTCATAATTTTGAATTGTTATTAAGTATAATAACTCAGACATAATCACGAAGGGTATGGATGATTGGTCCGAGGCGTATTATTGTTGTTTTGATGTTTTATGCCAGAGTATATTTATGGAATGGAAGAGAAATGGAGGGTTCTCCTATCTTTTTCTTAGAGTATAGATTTTGTGGTAGGTGTATATTAGAGATGGCGATCTGGAACGAGATGTATTCTTGTAGATAGATGTGGAGAAGAGATGTGTTGTGTATTAAGTGAGTGATTGGATAAAATTAAGTTGTGAATTTGTGGTTATGAAGTGGTTTTTAAAACGTTCACAAAAAAGTAGCTAGTATAGTAGGTTGTGGATTGGAGTTATCGCCAGGACAAGTTCCTCTGGTAGATTAGATGTTAATAGTTATAGATAGGAGTATAAGAAGATGCTAGGCTAAGAGTAACATAGTTTGGGGTCGGTAAATTATTCGACACATTTTTAATTCTCACTATGGATATATAAATGTTATGTAAATGTACAAGGAGAAGGATGATGCAGAGTATAGTAGGAAAGTTTCAATGATACTAGACAGTACTCGTTGACATTTGCAATTGAAGTAATCGTTGGTGGAATATATAAAAGTAGGACTAGTTTTGAGTTATCTACTTAAGTGAGTCTTACATGGGGTATTGTTGTCTATCATCACTCGTACCTTTAATGAAATTAGTTAAGTTAAGGGGACTATGTGGATCTGGAACAAGAGGTATAGTAAATAAAGTACAATGTTGTTCAGATGGACAATCGAAGTTAGGCGTAAAGTTATTGAAAAAGTATGATAAATATGATATATATATATATAAGTATAATATATATAAGGTATTATATAGTTTAAATTACTTATATATATTGCGTTTTTTCTGGCACTTTGAAATATCCTGGCCGACTTGGGGGCCTTAGCGTTGCTGAATCTATTCTAAGCTATAAATTTGGATACTGCTTTGAATCTGGTGACGCTGCTCGGCCTTTGCTGATAGGTGGATAGCTGTAAAACAATTCGTTGATGGTAGTTGCAGGTTCTTCCTTTCGAATATAATATATACATATATAATATAATATCTATATATATATATTGATATGTACTAATTCTCACTACTCATATAAATTACCATATAGAAGTTCAAAAATTATGAGATAATAATGAGCTATAGACTTACATTACATGATATTAATACATAGTAAAATTTACTAGATAGTACTATAAGTGATCAATACGAGTAATATAGATAGTGCTTAGTATAATCTAGGGGTGGATAAATGATAATTCGTCATGCTTTCAGTCTTTTTTTTTATTTATTTTTTTATTTTTTTTATTTATTTTTTTTTTTTATTATATTTTTTTTTTTTTTATTTTTTTTTTTTTTTGTTTTTTATTTTTTTATATATTTATTTTATTTTTTTTTTTTATATATTTATATATATATATATATATATATATATATATCATATATATATATATAGGTATGTCATACATTATACCAATATAGCTAAATATACATTATACATATACAATTTACATATACATAATTGTATATTACATATACATACATATAACATATCATTATATATATAACAATACATATATATATATACATATACATAATACATAACACTATATATACATATCTATATATGTATATATTATAATATATGAATATAATATATAAATATAAAAGTTATTTATAAAAATGTAAATTATATTTATAATAATATATAATAAAATATATTATATAATATATATATATATATATTATATATAGTATAATATAATATAATAATTATATATATATAAGTAATATACAATAATATATACTATTACAAATATATATATATATATATATATAAATAATATATAAATATATAATATATATATTATAGATACGATATATATATATATAATAATATATATATATATATATATTATATATAATTAATATAGTATATGTATATATTATATACTATATATATAATTTTTTATCTTTTTAATATTTTTTTTATCTTTAATTCTGTATTTTTTTTTTTATTTTTTTTTTTTTTTTTTATTTCTATTTTTTTTTTTTTTTTTTATTTAATTATTTTTTTATGTACGATCCATCACGTATGCTCACTAAATATTTTCATTCAAGCTAGTCGTATATAGCAGAGAATACTCTTTATCGTTACGTAGCTCAATAGCGTGACTTTATGCATCAGTATAGTGCGCTTACACTTACCTTGTAATTCTATTGCTATACATTAGATAGTATATCTGTTAATCTGGCCATCTTTGTGTAATAGCTGTCAATATAGTATAACATCCTCTCAATCAGTTACATAGTTAATCTGTCTTTCCTCCTATTTTATTTCGCTAATTACATGTTGTGATTTGTATGCTAATAAATTCTTCTCGCTCTCAAACCTGAAAAAGGAAAATCATCATTCGGTGATATATGTAATATGTATTAGCTATGACGTGTATATGTATACTGTGTGCATATTATATATACATATTACTAATACTTAATTTTGATCTCATCTGAAACACCAAAATTTTGATTTCTGGTATATCTCATATACCATACCTAACGCTATCTAATATTATAAATTATACTTTATACTCTCTCATGTCACGTCGATTACCTAATTGATATCATTTGACCTGATATGGTGTTACATATGTATTATACGGATATGAGCTATATGCTACTAATATTATAATAGGTATGAGCTCCTTAGATAATCTATGAAGGAGATTATGAGAGCACCATATGAGCGCGGGGGGTATAATTGAGGAAATATACTCACCCGTTGAACATTTGGAGTATATAGTAGTATAGCTATAATACAATTCAAATATATATTACTCCCTGTAAGTATTTATTTTATATTATTAGAGTAGGTCCACCTTCTCTGTGAAATCTTGAGAATACACTCCGCCCCTGCGTTCATATAATATAGTATAGTATATATATATAATATCATAATTAATGTGTATATTATATACTATACTAATATATATATATTTTTCATATATATACTTATATATAGTTATAACTCACTATATCCTAATATCTACGCCTCAGTGGAGTTGGAATATATAAGCACCTGACACATGTATCCAATATACCTGTTCACGAAATTATTAAAGATATATATATTATTGTAATTTGACTTCTAGAGTTATTTTACTTCTATGAATTTATTCCTTTCACTCATATATTACTTAATATCGCCTTTATACATCTCTATGTATTATAGTCTATATTACTATTATTCTATATAATATACTTATTGATTTATTCTTATAATAATATATCATTAAATGAATCTTTGAGAAAATGTGTGTGTGTGTATACTTCATATATTACTATATCTATTATAGTATTAATACTTAGTAATTACATTATCTAGGAGTATCTCTATTTCATATATAAATTCTAATTCCTCTAGGTATAATATAATAGCTCACATGATACGTGAGCTTTTGGGATGAGTACTCAGAGAGGGTCTATTATAAACTGGCGGATATATGAATATATCAGCTTGTATATTACTATCTACTAATATTCATAAATACTATTAGTAAATTATATAATTATATAATATTACGTATATATTTTCACCGTATATATATATATATATATAATAGTACTATATTAATAGTCCCTTAGGCTAAATTTAACCATGACATACAATGACAAGACACACTTATATCAGCTAGATACGCGATGGAGCGAGAACAGCACATACATACATACATACATATAATACTGTATTATAGATACATTTAATTACCTACGGCAATTTTGAACCGGGTATGACCAAACGAATTATCAATACTTATATAGACTTCACGTCACATAATACTCCCCCTTAACTTTGTGGAGTTTTCACCCTATAATATATATTACTACTTTACTATTACTTATTAGTACTAATAGAATATGGTCATTGATATTATATATAATACTTATATTATTAGTTTTAAAGTTTATATAATACTAATTTTAATATAATACATAAATATAATATAAATATATCGTACTATCAATATATCGGCTATGTTATTCCTTGATGCTGTTAGTAAGAGTAAAATAGTTCGAGCTGCTTGTTTCCTCTCAACTCTCATGTGCAATAAATTAAGTGTTAATCGTTCAAGTTTGTTATTAGTTATTAACAGGGATAATTATATATATTAGATATCAAAAATCTTCCTATATATAAATTATCTCGAATGCAAATTATTTAATGAGAATCATATATATATAAGATTGATTCTCTTAGATTAATGGCCCTGTGCCTGGGGTAAGGGAGTTGAATAGAGAAATAATTAGATTGTTTTGAAAAACGTTTTTCACAACCCTCCTTGGCCAAAAAAGTATAAATTAAATGCATTCGGATTTAAAATATTAAATTAATATTTAAAGTTTAAACACTGAAAGTTTTATTTTCGATATATTATGCAGTTGAATAAATTGTGTCATTATAAAATAGATACTCTTAGAAATCATTAAATTAAAAAAATAAAATCACTCTCTGGGGCCATAAGTGTTTTGTTTTGTTATTTCATTAAGCTCAATCCTATCACTTAAGCTGACTAATTGCAAAAGTGATTCTCATAACATGTGTTAGTCCAATAATATCACAGGAGAGGGTTAATAGTTTTGCCGTGATAAATATTCCCATCTTATCGATATTAGTATACCGATGTAACTATTAGAGAATATATATGATATACCTTCCATATTATCTTCTAATATATACTCATATTTATATATATATTCTAATTCTTAAAATTCTAATTATCAGAAATCACTTCTGTAAATATAAATTATATTTATAGCTTTAAATTATTATATATAATACTCTGATTACTTAATCTTCTCACGATATTATTTACTTCAATAATTTACTCTAATAAAATAGATGTATGTGGATAGAAATTGTATCTTTGGTGGAATGTCTGTAAAAACTCACAAAACCTTATATGTACAAAGAATATAAATTTACAGTAAAATTATAATTAATAAATATTATTAATTAAACTAAACTTATAAAAGAGATCTCATCATTACTCATCATCATGGGCGTGCCCTAAATTCAACCTAATATCAGGATTTTCTACTGTTTTTTTAAAAATAAACTTATTATACTACTAGTATACTCTTATCGACTATCACCGTATAAGTTACGGAAGTATTGTTCACTTTCAAGTGCGTTTATATATATTTCTGCATGACCAAGCACAGCTATATTGCAGACAATTAACTTATACATTATTTTATTCATATCAGGAAAGTTTCTTCTCCTTATACCATATTGGATGCATATAAGGCGATAAATTACTATAGTTTGTTCTACAATTAATAAATAAAATAATACTCAATAATATATATAATATATATATATATATATAAAAAATATATAAAGATTCATATAATTAAACATATATCCACATCAATAATAGTAAAATATATATATAAGGATATATTGACTTAAAGTAGTAGCTCACGGTACTACATTAATAAATAGCACTGGGTGTGTTGTCAGATATGTATATGGCTGCCGGCTCTATTTGTTGTGTTCTGCTATGTTCTCATCACGGTGTTGAGTGCTACTCGCTACTAGTAGCGTATATAGATATGGGTGATAACTATTATATATCTATTATAGTACCTATACCTCAGCTATGTTTATGGAGTTAACTTAGCTATACTCATTATAATCAGTGAGGGGAGTGCTCTGGTTATTATTTCATACAACATATATATATTATATATACTTTTTAGGATTAAGTAGTAGTTGATATGATGACATAGTCAATGAGAACCTAGAAGGTAAATGAGTACTATTATGTATAAAACTGTGTTCTCACTGGTATATATACACATATATATACAACTTATTCCAGCTTCATCATTGAATATACTACTATACTTAATATTACTTTATATCATAGTGAGCGTAGAAAATATTGTTGATGCTTTAATCTCTTTCTATATAGGTATATACCATATAATATATATATATATATATATATATATATATATATATTATATAATATACATGATACTATTTAAATATTATATATATATATATATATATATATATATATATATATATATATATAATATATATATAACTATAGCAGCAGGTATACATAGTATAAGTATTTTACACGGAAATATTTATTAATGAAGCTACTCAGAATATAGGGTATATGATATAGCTATATATTGCACACCATAATACACTATTCATATGACATATACATATACAATATTACATATAGAAGATCATTTACAGATACATTTACATATTACTAATACATACATATACTCACTCGACGTTTCACCAGTATACATGCATACATATCAACTCATTATATAATTACTGAGTAATCATCACTCACGTCAATATATGATAGTTATAATATGCAGCTATATTAAGGGGTGTACTATATATGGAGTTTATAATATTATATCTGGTAGTTATAGTATCATATATGATAGATTATTATGATATACTATATTATTAAATAATTCCAGATATTAGAAAATGAAGATGTAGGTCAAATTATTCGATCTAATATTGAGTACGATCATCTTAATATCTTGGGATGGAAACACTCAAGGTAAGATATAGATATATAAATACTCTGATACTCGATGTAATATTTATCATACATATAAGGTGCGTTAGTAATCTAGTATATTATTCTGTATATTGGCTAGCTAGTGCTGGTTCTACTATAGTTACTATGATAATGGTAGTCTGACTCTACTATATATATAATATATAATAGTATATATATACAGTTACTTAGATGTAGCAACGTATTTTTCGTCTTCTGGCCTATATACATAGCTAATATACCTATGTTATGTATTATCCTAATATTGTTATTATATAGCTATATACTATATTTCTTTATATCATATATTATTATATTAATATTTTATCATATGTCTTTTGAATTTGATGAGGTATGGTATAACTGTCGTTATACTGTTCCTCAGTGCTAGCCTGCAGTGATGTTTATGTGTGTGCGACTTTTTTACTATAGTAATAAGTTGTATATGTGCTCACTGATATTAGTATAGTTGTGTATATAGATATTGGGTGTTAGCCACATACTGTACTATGTATAAACTATATGCTAATATGTGTAATACTCTACTATGTATACCATGTTTATAGAATTAAGTAATGGCGATCATATAATACACTGGTATATAACTAGAGTAGTTATAGAAAAGATAATATTAGAGTAACTATGACATGTATATATAATATCCTATATATATATATATTATATAATAATAATATTATATATATAATATAATTATATATATATATAATATATATAATAATATATACTATAATATTATAGTATATATAGTATATTATATATATATATATAGATAACTTATATATATTATCTATATATCAGTATATATTTATATATTTATTAGTATTAAATTAGAGAGAGAGTATTATTATAATACTATATATATATATAAATATTTATATATAATATATTATGATTAATATATATACAATATATAATACTATAATATATCATATATAATTTTTAGTTATTATTATTAAAGATCTATTCAAAAATGAAGTACGGCATAGTAACATCATCTGCATCCGCATCCTCATAAATATTGTTGATGTCAATATCAATTAAATTTTATCTATCAAAGACCTCTTGTATATTTGTCGGTAATACTTCATGCCTTTTATGCTAAATTTGAGATGTTTCCTCAATCCTTTCTCTCT
>JABUQX010071014.1:20000-22500 GCA_015478945.1 Trachelipus rathkii
AGTATATTTATTACATTTAGTCGCTGACATTTTTCTCATTAAAGTTAGTTTAATGATCTGACTGAAATTTAAAGGAAAAAGATTTTTCGCAATTTTTTGAGACAAAAAAAGAAAAAATCGAAAGTTAATGGGTCGGGGGTTTAAATATAAAATATTTAGGTTGAGAAAACGGGATTTTAAGATAACACCCGGAATATGCAATAATTTCTGCAAAATTTATTAATAATATATTATATATATATATATTACGCTGTAAGTATATATATATAAATATTATATATATAAGATATATATATATATATATAATATATATATAAATATACATAACTAACTGATATTATATTATATATAATACTATTACTTATATATATATATATATATAATTATATATATCTATATATATATTATATATATATTATATATATATTATATATATACTAGTTTATACAATCTGCAATAAAATCCAGTCAGAAGATATAAAATCTATATTTATATTATATATATATATATATATATATATATATATATATATATATATATACTATATATATATATATTATAAATTTAGAAAAGGATTTCAGTTAAATCATGTTTTCCATTGATCTTAGCAATTAACTTCAGCTTTCCAATTTATTATTGTTTTCATACACTCCAATTATTTTAACATAAATCATTAGTTATGATCATTTCATTACCAAAAATTTAATATTTAAAATTTGCCGTTTAACTATTTTACTATTATATGCCATGCTCATAATTTCACTCATAAAACATGCTTCAGCAACAGTTTAAAGATTTAGACAATTATATATAGTATATATATACTACTATATATATACTATATATAGTATATTATTATTATATATTATATATACTATAAATATAATATATATAATATATATAAAAAAACAAACCCTTTAAACGTGCTTTATCCCCTTGCAGGGGGCGTAACACGGTGGGGGACCCACAGGAAATTCGCAACTTTAAGGCCGGCTATCCCCAAACCAGCGCCACCAACCGTGTTTGGCAGTCAAGTTTTAATTCTTGCCCCCAGGTAGATAAAACCCAACTGCTACGCGGAGGCATTGAACCAGCGTCCTCTCGTATGAGAGCGCGTGCGACTCAACCTCCTGCGCCACGACGGTGGTATCATATAGTATATATATATATATATATAATATATATATATATATATATATATATATATTAGTATATATATTATATATATATATATATATATATGTATATATATATAGTTATACTAGTATATATATATATATATATATATATATATATATATTATATATATTAATATATTTAACTATATATATATTATATTATATATATATATTATATATATATATATATACTATATATATTAATAATATATATATATATATATATAAATATATATATACTAATGATTATCATACGAATATATACTATATTATACTATGTATAATATTTATATATACTATCTGTATATATATAGTTATCTAAGTATAATATACTATATTATAAGATAGTATAAGTCAGTATATACATATTATACTTCAGTTATATATACATATATTATTAATGCATATTTATCCATATACCCGGCGATGACGTTGCAAATTAAAAAAAATCTTTCCAATTGCATTTTTTTCGAAGTGGGGGGAGGGAAGTTTTCCTTATATTTATTTTCAAATATTATTTTTATTTCAATTTTTATAATAGTATTGGAATGGTTGTTTCCAGATCTGCCATTCGTTGTATGATTCATGATTCGGATGAAAATAAAATTATCTTAAATGATTATTTTTTGTCGAATAGGCGGATATGAGAATATTTTTTTTTTTTTTTACTGATTTGATTTTAAATTTTTTTCAGATTTTGGAAAATGCGTTTGAAGAGTCTTTCTTTTTGGCATTTGATCCATGCAAATTCCAATGGTTAATAAAAGCTTTCAAAAAAAAATTTTATAAAATGATGAATTTTTTTTCTTTTAGGATGCCTCTTTTAGTACTGATTCTGCTTCAATAAAAAATATAGAATAAATAAATAAGATGAAAACAAACCATGTCACATCTGCTACTCACCCAATCCATTTTGACCCCTCGGAACATGTCATGCCCATTGAATAGCAATTCGCCGAATGACGTCGCCCAACGACTCAGGATGTTAAAATGAGTTTGGGTCCAGTGTATATAGAAACATGCCCAAAGTAAAAGCACTGTCCACCGATGGTTGGTTAACTCTAAAAATTTCATAATAAAGTGGGATGTAACAGAAGAACATGCATTATAAATTTATCTTAATTTTGAAAATTTCAATTCTCTCTATATAAAGTGGAAAAAAAAATCTATACCCAAATATTTTTTTTATCTATATTTACTTATATTGTCTAGAAGAGGCCTAAACATAAAACTTTCATTTAGTACATATGTACGTAAATGTTAAAAGTTTTATTTTTCTTTAACTGGAGCAAACTATTTGGTAAGCAGAAAAATGTTTTAAA
>JABUQX010071014.1:27500-30222 GCA_015478945.1 Trachelipus rathkii
ATGATTCCATCTGAGGGTAATGTTGAAAGAGTACGATTTTCTGGAATAATCTGAATGATGTTTTGGATGGGGGGAAATAGGAGATTCAGTTCATTTACCACATATCTGCCCTTCTCAAGGTTTTTTTATCTACAGTTGTCACCACCACTCACCGGGCAGAGCCCTATTCAAGGAGGGGCCTTTCTCTAGTACTTCTCAAAAGTTCACCTCTAGCGCAAATTACGCATATGAGCACAGACGCCGGCTTTTTAAAGTGAAGGAGATTAAATTCTCAGTAGGAAATACAGAAAATGGAAAGAGAATTCCACAAAAACAGAGGTAATCGCGGTGGGAAAGAAGGAAGCACCGCAGCAAGCTAGCTGGAGTTCCCCGAATGTCAACACAATACTCGTGCGAAGATACAGCACCTATTGTGCTACGAAGGCATCGTGAAAGGTGGTGGTACGCTGAGTGATAAGTTCCAATCGAGCACTTTGCAGCTGCATGGTGGTACCTATAGGATAGAGATAAAAGCACCAACAATCGCCTCGCAAGATAGAGGTTCAGTGAACTTGGAAAAGTTACAGAACAGTTTTAAAGCCTTACCTCATTTGCCGTTGACTCGACCCCTGTCAAAAGCCGCGGTGAAACCAAGAGCCCCCCCTCAGATAGAGAGCAGTACTTCCATTTTTTCTCTCTACCCGTGGGCGAATGAGACCTTTGATATAGCCGGTACAACTGAGCAATAAGGAGGAAAGTCTCACGTCTAAACAGAACTTTCCGAGTTCCTTATTTGAGGCCGCCCTACCAAACCGTTTTATGATGTGAGGTTTCCAAGAATTTTTTTTGTTTATGTTAAGCCAAGGATGTTTATATTTGTCAACAGGAGGAGACGACAGGACCGTCGAAAGAGACAGGAAAAATTAGAAGGTATTTTGGAGAAGAGATTTGTAAAGTTGGGTTTCTAAAGAATTGAATTTCACAAAGTTATTTTTATCTATCAGCGAGAATAAAATCGGAAAAAGATTTAAGACGAAGAGGCAATATTCCAGAAGTAAAAGTGGGATTAGAATTGATATGAGTTAAAGAATAAAGGGTCGAGTCATCGGAATACGAGTGGCATAGAGTTAAGAGGTGCAGGTGAGAAGATCATAATGAAAAGTAGGAATAAAAGTAGGAGATAAGGGACAGAACCCGGAGGAACACCACTATTGACAGGAAAAGGAAGAAGAAGTCGCCCCCATCAACAAACAGACTATATTGAGCGATTTGGAAGACAAGCTGAGATATAAAGTAAGGGCAAAGAGAAGGAGGAAACCCAAAAGAGGGGAGCTTGGAGAGCTAGTGACGCTTGCCATACTCGGTCAAAGTGCCTTTGGAATTATGTCAAGCGCCACCACCCAAGTCTCCCCATAGTTCCTAACGAGGCGAAAAACCATTAAATCGCGTTAGATATTGAATGTATATCGCCATTTAGACTTTCGCTGCAACGAGAGGGCCGTACTGGCGATTCGGAACGTGAGTTCCCAATGATCTAAGAAGTGAGTTGAGAAGGGGTTCAAAGATCTTGCGATAGGAATACAAAGGTGAGAGGCTACACGGGCTGATAGTTAGATAGGCATCAGAGCGGCTTCCTTTTTTCGGAATATTTTGGACATGTGAGAGCTCCAACACTGAGGGAGGGAAGTGCTAGTATTGAGACATAGAAATATAGTGAGCGAGAGGCCGAAGAGATTAGCCTGATTACAGTTGGAAATTAGCAACACATTGATCAGATCGAATAAGAGGAGGAAAGGCAGATTTACAGAAGTGTTGATAGAGATGAAGATTTGTCAGTAGGAGAACCAAGGAGGTTGGCGCACTTTCCTTTTGATGAAAGCCAGCTTTGCTGGTCGAAACAGTATCCCTGCAACGATTTCTAGCTAATGAAAGAAAATTAGCGAGAGTGATAGGAGAACGAGAATTTTTTCCACACCCGATAGGGCACTGTCTCTAGCTAATAGCCAGAGAATAAGCACGATCCAACCATGGATTATGAGGAGAAGAAAGATTTAGTTCTTTAGAAGGGATGAATGAGGAAAGAAAAATTTGGCTGAAGAAGGAATGAACCTGCTCATCCCTTCAACGATTACAGCTCCCTCCTTATCTTTTAAATATCTTTATTACCATCCATCATTTTCTCTTAATGAGGTAGCCAAACTTTGCTATTCATCCTGCTTCAACACCTGGAAGACTTACTTTACATTTAAGTCCCTGACGTCTAAATATTTCTATACGATGTACACTGAGGAACACAGCCACTTGACTCAAGAAATCGTTTACGGACCACAAACATGTCTTCTCATTTCTCCATTATTAAATACTTTTCATTTTCATTATTAACTATTATTATCCGGTATCCATACTTTGTGCATTGCAATTATTATTATTTATTATTATTATTATTAATTATATATGTATTGCGATTAATTATCATTAATTATTACTTATTATTATTATTATTATTATCGCATTATTATTATTTATTATTATTCTTATTGACATTATTATTATTATTATCTATTGTCTGATTATTATTATGTGCATATTATTATAGACTTAGAGAATCAAAAATTTTGATCGCCTAAATAATTTCGGGAGGTTGAACCCCCTGACCATCCTGTCTACAGCCTTATAAAACTTATAATAACTATATATAATATATAATATATATATATATATATATATATATATATCTCTCTCC
>JABUQX010071015.1:0-12500 GCA_015478945.1 Trachelipus rathkii
AGAGAGAGATTTGCTGAGCCACAATTTTCCCAAAATCAAAATACTAACATTGTGAGCATTTTGTGGCGTAAGTATACATGATTGTCCTTTGTATAATTTCAAGTTTGAACCATTTTTAACATGAACAATAAAAAGCCTACAACGAAAAAAATGTCTGAAAAAATTAGGTTCGGAAAAAATGAAAACGTCGAAACAATATTACAGACACAAGAAAAACACTGAAACATGACGTTCGCTAGAGGTTCCAAAAGCTGAAAATGACGTTTCTAGAGGTCAAAAAAACTCCGGTTAGCTTAATTTTCCATGCAAATTTGTCTGAAAATTAAAGAATTTTCCATTGTCATTTTTAGGTGGGGCTAAATGGGGTCCCAGAAATTCCCCGAATATTGGATCCTCTCATTATTAAAAAACAAAGAGAATGATAAATTGTTGCCCTAAAAAGAGCTCTCTTTTTATGGCAAAAATTTATCAGTTGTCGTACAGTTCATAAGTCTGAAATATATTTTAACTGAAGTTACAGCCAGGAATAGGGGAGGGCAGAGTAGGGGAGGTTAGAGAGGTAGGGTTGTAGGCTATTGTGCAAGTTTGCAAATTTGCTTTTTCGCGGGAAAGTTTCTTGATATATATATATATATATATATATATATATATATATATATATATATAACAAAAATATATATATATAGGAAAAATATTATATTTTTCGATATATATATATATATATATATATATATATATATATATATATAATTTTTTTTCAGCAAAGCAAAAAGCTTTGAAATTTTTTTTCAGCGGAGCAAAAAGCTTTGAAATTCCAGGGGGGGGCCATGGCCCCTACTTGCCCCCCCTCCCGGCGCCCATGTATATATATATATATATATATATATATATATATATAAGAGTATATGCAATCGTATGTATATATATAAAGTATAAATATATATAATATATATATATATATATATATATATATTATATATATATATATATATTATTCTAAACCCGTGTCCCGCATGGATACAGGGTGGTGTCGATCGCAGAATGGGGCCTGATTCGTAATAACCCCCCCCCCTTCGATATTTTAATCGAAATATATTATTAAACGATCGAATATTTTTAAGTGTCTTTGACTGAAATATTCAGCAAATTTAAACATTATCGATTTTTTTTTTAATTTTTTATTATATTTTATTAGGTTAAGTTAGGTTAGGCTAGGTTAGGTTAGGTTAGGTTAGGTTAGGTTAGGTTAGGTTAGGTTAGGTTAGGTTAGGTTAGGTTAGGTTAGGTTAGGTTAGGTTAGGTAGGTATAATAATAATAATATTATTTTAAGATTTTAATTTAAAAAATTATGATATGAAATTTAAAAATAATTAAAAAAATATATATATATATATAGTAAATCTACTTCACATTTTATCAAAAAATTATAAAAAAAAAATCGACGCAGAATGTATTTGTAATACTCCTGCGACCGTTCATGGGAAGAGTGAAATAGCAGAAGGGGGTTCCCAGCCCCAAGAGCCATGCGAAGATAATCTTCATACTGACCAACTACGTCGAAGCCTCCAACACTAGACCAGAAGTCACTTGAAGTAGCTTCTTTACTTTAAATCCAAATTATGTGCTTTAATTATTTACCATGTATACACAAAAGCTATATATGAAAACCAAACCCAATACAGGACGTATTTTACCCCAAAACATTATTTTTTATCTTACCTTGAATTCTTTCACTCGATAGGACTAAAAGCCGTCTTCTTTCACATGCAAAATCAAAGTTTTGGCTTACTTTGTCAATTAATTTTTAATAGTTTCATATTTCGTATCTTCCTCTTTCACATCTTAATTAATTGCTAGTATCACATTCTAGTAATATATGAAAAAAAGTATAAAAACTCTTATTTATCTGCATACATAAGCTTAGGGAGGATGTAGATGTGGAGGAAGGTTGGGAGGTTTTCCGTGATACATTGGTGGAGGTATCTGAGAGGATCATAGAAACCAAAACAATATATGGAAAAAAGAAAAGACAAACAGCGTGGTGGACAGAAAGAGTGCAAGAAGCAGTCAAGAGAAAAATGAAATGTTTTAGAAGATGGATGAAGACAAGAAGAATGGAGGATAGAGAAGCATATACAATAGTGAGAAATGAAACAGAGAGAATATAAAGAATGGAAAAGGAAAATACATGGGAGAAGATTGGTAGAGATCTGGAAGAGGACCTTGCGGGTACTAGAAAATTGATATTTAATATGGCAAAAAACTATAGGAAAGGAACAGCACCTCCAACATATGCAATAAAGAATGAGAATGGAACGTTGTTAACGGACCCGAAAGAGATTGGAGAAAGATGGAAGAATTATTTTGTTGATTTGCTGAATATACCAAATGATGTGGAGGAGGAGGATATGCATGAAGTGGATAACCATGGGGAGGTGGTGGAGGACGAGTGGCAGATCACGGACGAAGAAATGGCATACGCCTTGGGGAAGATGAAAAACGGGAAAGCACCGGGTGAAGATATGATACCGGCGGAAATCTTGAAGAATGTGGGAGGAGAAGGAACTGTATGGATGAAAGAATTAATGAATAAGTGCTGGCGAGAAGAAAGGACACCTAAAGAATGGAACAGATCAGTAATATGCCCAATTTTTAAAAAGGGGATAAGGCAGACTGTAGAAATTACAGAGGAATTGCTTTGACACCACATATCGCAAAGGTATATGAACGAATATTAGAAAAAGATTGAGAGAGAGGGTAGAAGATAAAATGGACGAGTGGCAACATGGCTTTAGGCCAAATAGATCAACTATTGATTTGATATTCGCTTTAAAGATGGTATGTGAAAAAGGTTGGGAATTTAACAGAAAGATGTATTTCGGCATTTGTAGACCTTGAGAAGGCTTTTTGATCGTATACCGAGAGGGGTCCTGTGGAATACTACGTGTAGAACGAGAGATAATGGAATTACCCGAAAAAACTAAGAGAAAGGCAATAAAGAGCAACTTATACGAATTAGTTTTATGCAAGTGAAGCCCAGATGGGACGATGGAGATTGGTTTTGAGGTTGATACGGGGGTGAAACAGGGTAGTGTTCTCTTCCGATTTTGTTTATCCTGTTCATGGATTACAGTGGAAGGGATTTTGGAATGAGCAAAGGAGGAAGGAGATCTTTGGATAGGCAGAGGAGCTTGAGGTGGTGGCGGAATCAAAAGAGAGGCCTTTTCTGCAGAGATTTATTGCAGTGTGGGATGAGGAGTTGAGGGAGAGAGGAAATGAGGATAAATGAAGACAAGACTGAGGAGTTTTTGATGAATAAAGAGGCAGAGGGAATGATTTTTGGAATGAGGGATCAAGAATTGAAGCAGGTTGATCAGTTTAATATACCTTGGAGTTTGTTTCGGGACGGGAAATGGCTCTCTCCTAAAGATGATTAGGTGAATAGAAATTTTTAATAATACATTAAGATTGCTATATCCGTTAATACGAGACAGAAATGTCCCTCGAAAGGTGAAAATAGTAATATACGTGTCTATTCTACGACCTATACTAACGTATGGTTGCGAAGCATGGGCTTTAACTACAAAAACTAAGAGTAGGATACAAGCGTGTGAAATGAGGGTGTTAAGATCCATAAAGGGAGTTACGAGGAGGGATAGAATGAGAAATGAGATATAAGAGAGGAGCTGGGGGTGGAGAGTATACTGGGTTTTTATTGAAAAGGGACAGCTACGATGGTACGGACATATGATGAGGATGAAATGAGGATAGATACCCGAAGAGGTACTACAGATGGAGGCCAGATGGAAGACGGCATTAGTGTAGGTTCAGCCAAAGAACACAGTATGGAGTGGATAACGTGAGGCGGCCATTGAGAGAAGACAGGACGTGGGATGGAGGAGCGTGGACGAAATTAGGTATTCTTAACTGAGAGACCGAACGCGAGTGGAGGGGTTTCGTACCAGAACAATCTGACACAGCGTTCACGAGCTTACAGGAGTACTGGTGAGAAAGAAATATAATATAATATTATATAGCTATATATATATAGTATATATAATATATATATATATATATATATACTATATATATTATTATATATATATAATATTATATATATATATTAGCTCTTGTTGGATTACTCAGCTTCCAGTTAAGGCTTAAGCCGATTTTTTTTAAAAATCTACTAAATCGAACACAATGAACAGCAACGCCCCCATAGTGTTAAAAGATTGAACTTTTTTCTAATTAGTTAGTTTATTGACAATAATGGAAGTTAAATAAATTACTATATAAGTTTAGTTAAATGGAAAGAGAAAAATTAATAACAAGTTAGTGAGGTTAGTTACTAATTATTATAGGTTTTTGGTAAGTAAAGATTAAATAATATCTGAAATAATTAGGATTTGTTTTGTTTAATATTCTTAGGTATGGAAGGCTCACTTATAATTATTTTATTAGCGAAAAATTGTGAAATTTTTTGTTTTTAACAGTTATATTATTTTCTGAACATGGAAAGGGAAACACAATTTAATTAATCTTTGAAAATGCGTGTTCACAATAACATTTTACCAGAAACTGACTGCAGGAAAATTTTTTTCATACGTTGAATTTATTATTTGTGATACAGAATGTACAATATATAATAATAATAATAATATCAAAGTAATAATAAAATAATAATAATAATAAAATAATATAATAAATAAAATAATAATAATAATAATAATAATAATCATAATTATAATAATAATAATAATAATACCATAATAATAATATATAAAATAATAATAATGATAATAAGAATATAATAATAATAATAATCAATAATAATAATAATAATAATAATAATAATAATAAAATAATATAATAATAATAATAATAATAATAATATAATAATAATAATAATAATAATAATAATAATAATAAATCCTATTCAGTTTTTAAGCAATTCTCTTTAGTCAATTAATATGTGCGAGTAAGTTGAGGTTAATGGCTCAAGGAATCATATATTTCCATAGGGGGCTCGAGGCCGATGGGGGACAGAGGGGGGGACGATTCCCCCCCGTCGCGCACCTAGAGGCTGAGAGGACCACCCGACTCCGATATCTATGCGGTTCTACTCTTGGGTATCGTTGTTTAAAAATTATTAAAACGGACTGTAACATAAAACATGTATATATATATATATATATATATATATTATATATAATATATAATATATATTATATAATATATATATATTATATATATATATATAATGATAATTATATATATTTATATATATCATATATATAGATATATATATATAGTATATATATATATATATATATATATAGTATATATATATAGTTATATAGTATATAAATATATATATATAATAATATATTAATATATTATATTATTAATATATATATAATAATATACTACTATATAATATATATATATATTTATATATATATATATATATATATATATATAATATATATATATATATATATATATATATATATATATATATATATATATATATATATATATATATTAGTATAGTTTATATATATATATATATATATGTGGTTTGTTGTGTTTACCCAATAAAAAGGAAGGAAAAAAATATAGACTTTAGAGAAAAGTTTATTTAGAAGAAAAGTTTACTATATATATGTAGACAAATGAAGAAGCAATGTATTTTATATTTTATTTTTTTTTTTTTTATATAAATTACAACGCTTATTAGCGCATGCTTTGCCGTGGTACTTTTTAGATCGTGCAACATTTTTTAATGGTTTTCAATGTTTATTATTTTTATTTTTTTTAAACTAATGGGAAACCCAAGGGTATACCGCCCCGATGGCGGGAGTCGGGGTCTCTCGGCCCCTAGGTGGGGACCGACAGGGTAGGACTATTTCCCCCCCTCCGGGGAAGGGCTTCTCCGGAACCCCCCGCTCTTTGGTATTTGGGTGTCGCGGGGTTCCCTCCGCCCTACCCCCCTACGGGGTTATGTGAAAAACTCCCCTCTGTTTTCCCCGTCCGGCTTCGAAGCCCCCTACTTGGCCGTGTAATATATAAAAGTATATATAAAGTTTAAATAAAAATGAAAAAATAATAATAAAACTCGCAAACCATTAAAAAAATGTTGCACGATCTAAAAAGTACTACGACCAAAGCATGCGTCCTCTGAAGTAATTATAATAAAAAATTAAAAAAAATTTTTTTTTTTTTTTTTAATACACTTCTTTTCATTTTCTACATATATATATTAAAATTTTCTTCTAAATAAACTTTCCTCAAAAGTCTATAGTTTTTCCTTCCTTTATGGTAACCTTTATATATATAATATACATATATATAGTATATATATATATATATAGTATTATATATATATATATGATATATATATATATATATTTATATATATATTATATATATATATATATAATATATATTATATATATATATATATATATATATATATATATATATATATATATATATATATTATATACGCAATTATGCAAAAATGATCGAGTTTTTCTTTAAAATATTTAATATTTATAAATAATTTAATAATAATTAATTATTTAAATATTTCGTAACTTTTGATCCATTTCCGTTACTTGTTAAGCATCATATGCTACAATAATTCAAAAAAAAAAAAAAAAAAAAAAAAAAAAAAAAAAAAAAAAAAAAAAAAAAAAAAAAAAAAACACACGGAAAAAAAAAAAAAAAATTTTTATATATTTTTGAAACAAGTTTTTAAAAACTTATATTCATTGTTAAATTCATTGTTAGTATAATATACTAGCAATATATTAAAAAAAAAATCAAAACTGACGGAGTATATGCTGGAACGATTTATGCATGTTTAGCAAAATTTTAGTACGTTTTATGTTCAGAAATTGCAGCGTTTTTTTAATTTTTTTTATTTATTTATTTTTTTTAAAAATAATCCAGAGTGAAGTTGAAATAAATGATATAAAAAGTAAAATTACATTAAATATATACATTAAGTAAAGGTTATGTTTTTAATATTTTTAGAGGTGTTAAGCTGCTTTAGTATTAAAGTTTCAATTTGTTTTTAAGTTTTTTCCCTTCAATTTTATGAAATGTGTTCGATTCCATGCAATCGATATGTATATGAAAGGTGGAAGCTATAATCAACATGTCCTATATATAATATATATATATATATTATATATATATATATATATATATTATATATATTATATATATATATATATATATATATTATATAATATATATATATATATATATAAATAATATAGATAATATAATACATCGGAGTTATGATATTATATTTATTATATATACAGTATATTAGTGATGGGTAAGAGTTAAGAATTTTTTATGATGACGATGACGAAATGACGATGAGATGACGATGACGAATTTACGATTATAGTGAATTTTGACGATAACGATGGGACGATTTAGGAAATTGTTTGAGGATTGACGAAGACGATAATTGAAAAAGTTTATTTTAAAGTTTTGTATTTTATTTTGATAAATTTAACAAATTTGTAATAAGAAAGAATTAAATTGTGTTCCTTCATTCTTATTTAAATGTGGGAATTAGCATTAAGATCCGCATTAATAATATAAAGTTTATAAAAATTACAATGACCCATCTTGGTTTATTTTCTATTTCTATTATAATAATATAATAAGTAATAATATAATAAATAATAATACAAATATTATTATTTTTATTAATTATAATAAGAAAAATTAATAATAATAATATAATAAGTAATAATAATATAATAATAATAATAATAAATGAAAAATAATAATAATAATAATAATTAATAATAATAATAAAATACTAATAATTAATAATATAAATAATAATAAATAATAATAATAATAATAATAAAATAATAATAATAAATAATATAATATATATAATAATAATAGAAAACTCTATATCAGCTTTTGCTTTAATATAAGTTTTACTTTTAACTTCAATTCTAAAAATTTTTTCTTTCTTATTTTCATTAATTTCTTACATACTTGTCTAGAAAATAACAGTAGTTGCAAAGAAAGTAAGAGGCAGATTTGTATATTTTTAATATTCTGACCGGTTCTTCCTTTACCTCGACATCTTCAGATGTATCGATTCTAACCATTTAAGAATTATAACTAATACAAGATTTTAAAAATTAAAATTACAAATTAGATTTTATATTTTAGCACTTCAAATTATATTTAATTTAAGTGACAAAACGTTGAACTTTAAGTTAATGTCTGGGGTTTTAGATGTTTTATGTAATAAGCCTCAGCTATTTTCAGTTTTTGAGCTTTCGCATGAGGAGTGTAAAATTTTTAATGACTGTGAGCTACTGTTGTCTGATTTGTTTTTGTTATGTTCAGTGAATATATGTTCGTATATTTTACTAGGTTTAAAAGCGGTGCTGGTATGCCCTATCTGTTAATCTATTAGTCGTGTAACCAATATACGTCGACGTACAGTCAGACTCGGAACATGCAAATTGGTAACACGATATTGTGATTAACTGAAAAAGGGTATCCTTGGTAGAGAAGCAGGAAGAAAGTTTTCTTTGTTTATTGTGGTATAGTTTAACTGTGATTTTGTGTTACTTGTAGACTTTAAGTGGGTGTTAATAATGCCGTGTAGGCATTTTTCCTCTTTATTGAAAGTTCTTTTGCATTTGAAGTTTTAAAATACAATTTAATGCTTTCAGAGATATTATTCGTATTGTCCTGTTTTTAATAGAGTTTGTTGATGGTTTTGTTTATTAATAATAATATTAATATCTGAAAGCATTAATTTTTATTTTAAAACTTCAAATGCAAAAGACTTTGATAAAGAGGAAAAATGCCTACGCGGCATTATTAATACCCACATTAAATCTACAAGTAAACAAAAATCACAGTTAAACTATACCACAAAAGACAAGAAAGCTTTCTTCCTGCTTCTCTACTAAGGATAGATACCCTTTCAGTTAATCACCATGTCGTGTACCTACCAATTCACATGTCCAGAGTCTGACTGTACGTCGACGTATATTGGTTACACGACTAATAGATTAACAGATAGGGCATACCAACACCGCTTTAAACCTAGTAATTAATAGTACGAATATTTATTCACTGTAGATACAAAATTAGATTTCACAGTCATTTCAAAATTTTGTCTCCTCATACGAAGCTCAAAAACTGAAAATAGCTGAGGCTTATTACAATAAAATATCTAAAACCAGACATTAATATAAAGTTCAACCGTATTGTCACTTAAATTAAATATATATGAAATTGCTAAAATATAAAATCTAATTTGTAATTTTAATTTTTTAAATCTTGTATTATATAATTCATTCAAATGTTAGAATCGAAACTCTGAAGATGTCCGGGGTTTACGGACGAAACCGGTCAGAAACTAAAAAATATAAATATGCCTCTTACTTTCTTTGCAAACTATTTTCTAGACTAGTATTAAGAAAATTAAATGAAAATCAGAAGAAAAAATTTATGGGGAATTGGAAGTTAAAAGTAAAGCTTATAATAATAATAATAATAATAATAATAAAAATAATAATAATAATAATAATAATAATAATAATAATAATAATAATAATAATAATAATAATAATAATAATAATAATAATAATAATAATAATAATAATAATAATAATAATAATAAAATAATAATAATAATAATAATAATAATTAATAATAATAATATTAATTTCTCTTGATTAATAATAAAACTTGCCTACAAAAAAAAAAACATTCTCGCATGGAGTTTTCCAGCTGTTTTATACTAATTCGAGTATGCTGATTCCAAATCTGATCTCAGATTTGCTCTATAACATCCCATTCCTATGCAATCGGGAAACGCCTTTTTCATGGATTTTACCCGAAATTACCACTTTGTTACTGATGATTGCAAGTTGCTGCGAGTCAGTGACTGCTTTAGTGATAAAAGATGGTGTTCTATTTGGACAATAGTTTGTTTATTACTATCATTTTATGTACATTTCACAATTTATTACATTATTACATGTTACAACTATTTTATGTACATATAACAATTTATGTAATATTTTTAATTTGCAGGTTGTGATCTAACAATGGCTACAACATCCGAAAGGAGATACCGTAATGATACAGATATCCTTTTGCTCATTTTGTGAGGAGCTTCACCTTGCAGATCAAGGCGCAATCATTAATACCTTTGTTAGAGGGTGTACCTTGCCTACTTTAAAGTAGGACTGGGAGGAGAGAGACCAAGACAAATATTAGGCTCCTCACAACCGGGAAAAACGTGTGATGAAACCTTACCATCTTGGATGAGCTGCTACTTCTGCATGGTCAATGTAAAAAGGTTTCAATAAGACAAACAAACACCATTTACAATACCCAAATATCCCATTTTCCAAATGACCATTTGAACACTGTGAGGAAATACCTATGTCTGTATTTACTGAGCTACGGGAGATTGATGTTGAAAATATAATTTACCTCTTCTACAGATGATGTGGATGATGCTGGCTGACCGTATCTACGCCACCTGTTGCAGCAGATTCTGATATAATGCTATGTTTACGTCAGTCTGAATTGGAATGAATACCTGGGTAAGAGATTTGTATTTGCAAAGGAATCTGCTGAATTTATTGGCTTCCGCGCTTGAAAGAGAAGGAATACTCAGACCTGGCACTAGTGTCTCCTCTTATTAGAACAGAGAGGCAGCACTGCGACAGTACTTCCATTCAGATGGTCAACTTGCTTATTGTTATGATGTTGAAGGAATTTTTCTTAATATCGGACTGCTCGCATGTGATTCAAGTGAATTTAGACTTCTTATGGACAGTAAGTAAAAGAAGTTTGAAAATGTGTGTTAGCTGCACAGCAGAAATATAATATGGTCAATCCGCAATAGGGACCTGTGACAAAAATAAAGAAGAGTATGCAATATCAGAAAATCTGAATGATATGCAATACCATCTTTTATAGGATGGTTAAATTTGTGCTTTGATTTGAAATTGATTAATTTTCTGCTGAGGCAGCAAGGAGGTCACACCCATTACCATTGTTTCCTGTGCTACTGGGATAATAGGGCTACATTACATTACAGTTTGACGCCTGGTGACAAGAGCATCAAGAATGAGTCTCTGGTTGATAGGAATAAAATTGTAGTTATCCCGACAATGCAGCTTGGGTTAATGAAGCACATGTCCTTCGAATAGCTTTTCGATCACAAATGGAACGACTGCCTTCGCTATACGTTTTTCAATCTGTCCAAAGCTTCTCTGTGCGCGATCTGGAGCAAAAAGGACCAGGAATATTGAGGGCCCTCAAATAAGAAAACTCATCAGGAATCACTCTTTGTTACAACAATGACTGCGGCAGAGGCTAGAGCTTGAATTCAATTCTCTGATGTGGAGTACGTAATTTTCCTTGGGAACAGGAATGTGGATAACTACCAAGAGATTGTGGAGGAGCTGCTTTTGAAATTCCAAGCACTTGGATGTAGACTGAGCAATCATAGTTTCAGCGAACTTACATAGTCACTTGAACAACTTTCCAGACAGCTTGGGTCACGTGAGCGAAGAGCAAAGGTGATCGCTTTCATCAAGACGTTAAAGTTATGGAAGAACGCTACCAAGGCCAATAGGACACCAACGTGATAGCAGATTACTGCTGGTCTTTGATGAGAGACATTCCACAAGTTGTACATCGGAGATCGTCAAAGAAGAGGTCGTTTAAGCAAATGTAACATTACTATTGTCAATTTACATTTTTGTACAAAATTTACTTAATTTCACATGTCAATTCTAAAATGGTAATAAGCATTCACTCGTATTTATATGCATTCACTATCACAAATTTGTTATATGGATCATTAAATGCATTTTCCATTATTATTGTATATTGTATTTTACCTTATTCTTGTCAGTAAGCCTCTTCAGGCTCTTCAAAAAATTATCATAATTTGCTGTTTATTTGAAAACTGCAGTATGTGATATCTCAAAAACCTGATGTGATAGACAAAAAAAAAAATGTCAGATTTGAATCAGTGACCCAGAATTACCTTAAAACCTTTGGAAAACCTTATGCCAGAAAGATGTTGTTAACCAGTGTAATGATTTATTTAATATTCAAATCATTCATGCTCCTTATATTTCAACTTTATATTTTATGTAATTTTAATATATAGTAAGTATCTTCAAAACAAAATTCTTTAAATTTAGAGCTCTTAAATTATAAGGCAGAAACATAATCTTTCTCCAGTTTCTGGTGTAATATTTCCTCACTTAATCGGCAAAATAATCAATAGAAAACTGACGATGACGATAATGATGACGATTGAGATAAAATATGCCGATTTTTCCGATGGCGATGACGATTAATCGTCCCATCACTAATATTATATATATATATATAATATATATATATATAATATATATCATATATATATATATATATATATATATATATATATATATATATA
>JABUQX010071015.1:20000-25000 GCA_015478945.1 Trachelipus rathkii
GTACCTATGAAGATAAAGTAATAATATCTTTAAGTTCAAAAGTAAATGTAAACCTGCGAGACCGTGACACGTTTTTTCTCAGACGTTCACCATGGCAGCGTAAACATATTCGTAGACGTGACGCTGAGTTGGATATACTTCATGATATCCCTACTATGTTGAAGAGGGTTATACTATCTGTGGAGAATAAACCCTTGACTTGGCATGAACAAAAAGATGAAGCAGATCGAGTACTGCATTTACATGTACCCACCGATATGCTCAATCATCGCAGGTAATGGCTTATGTATATCAGAAATAATTGATATCAATATGTAGTAATACTAAAGCTTCCTTTCTTAAGAGTAGGAATATTTTCCCAAAGAGAGTAAAGTTATAACATTCCTAATGTTCATTATCTACCTGTGAATAGATCAAATTTGACTCTGTACGCTTGCATATAAAAGATGTAGAAGGAATTCCCTTCCCCTTTACAGACGGAGCATTGTTATGCAAAGTTCATATTAAGAAGAAACCGATGCAGTATTACAAGGCATAATGAATATATATAAGAGGTGTAGTCAGATACACGGATTTCATTCTTAAATACTCTCCACAGTGTAAAGATAGTATAAGAAAGATACTCCTGTAATAATGGACGAAGAAGGGTATTCAGGGGAACAAAAATGCAGAGGGGGTATGGCCTTGGTTGATTTTTTGCCAAGCATGGAGAAAGTCCAAAGGCCCCCCGTGTGCCGAACCCTCCCCAAACCCCCCCCCAACGAGGGGACGCGAGAATATTGGTAAAATAAGCTATAAGAAAGGTTTTGCATACTATTCAGATATTGCTGCAGGATATAATTGGCCTCGTCAGCATAAAGAAAGAAAGAACCCGTACAAATAAAGCCCCCCCCCGGAAAAATGTTTTTTTTTTTCCCCCCAGATAGATGTTGGAATGATGTTAAGCGTAAATAAGTGACGTAAAATGTCAGGACAAGGTCGAGGGACCAAGAAGGTTGTCATAAAGAAAAAGACTAAACGGAAGAAACCTCTAAGAAAAAATGTATTGAAGTATTTGCTATTTAATTACTTACTGATAACCTTTATACGATGTGTGTATATAGTAAGGTTTTTCATGAAAATTTTATTACTACGGCCACAGCTCGCACATACAAGATGCATTTCCTTCAACCTTCTAGTCCTGATTGTTGTACAGAAGTGAATTTGGATCTCTTCTCCTGAACCCTACACAGATTTAGCGTCAGCGAGTCACTTTTATCAGTATACTCCATCTGCATCAATACCATACAGATGTTCCTCTAGAGTTCAATATTCCGGCACTTTCTGATCAGTACTTAGGATCCTCTAATGTGTTTTATATTATCACAAATGCGAGAGAGAGCAAAATTATGGAGTAGATATACACTCTTGCACTAGCCGAGAGAATCGACGATAGGAGATTCGAATACTATCAATAATGGGGACACGAGTGGAGGAGTACTCGTCATCTTAACGGAACTTCACATTGAGATAGCGCTCATTATCCTTATAGAAGCATAGTAGAACATTTTGTTAAAATTATTCAGACGATGCTAAACAATCTCATCTAAATCATGTGTTTTTTACAGCTTCAAAGATGAAGCTGCACATATAGATAAAGCAGCTAGAGTCATAAATAATACTTATGAATTTTACGGTCGATTAAATGGTGATATCTTCTCTCAAGAAGATTCTTCCATCTGTAGATACTAGAATCATTTTATCACGGTCAACTTCTAAATTTGCTCTTAAAATAAAAAGTAAGCCTACTGCAACAGCTGTATGTCCAGAACCTGTTTTCAAAACTGTTGGAAGCTTATCTCTATGTCAGAAAAGTGAAATTATCAACACAGCGTCATTTTGGAAATTGGAAAATTCGCTTTTTGATGACTACAGCAAAGTACCCTATTAAGAGAGTTTAAACCAAGATACATTTAATTCACTCAGAGTATCGAGTATCAATATCCGCTAAATTGGTGAACGGAATTTACCACGAAAGATAATAGGGATGTGGAAATGAAGCCTCTCCGGAATTATAAAAGTCACCCTATAATTCAACCCTTTCGGATTCTTTGGTAATCACGTTTACATGTGAATGGACTCTCACTGAGCGACTTTGAATATGTAATATCACGGAGATCTATCCTCTCTGTACTCGACTGTCTTACGAACTTTAATAGCCAAGTCCTGTATCATGTAATGATAGCGGGCGGTTTAAATCTTGCAGATCGCAGAGAATAGTAATCTTAATACGCGCTATGATCTTACTGCCAGACCTTTCAGCTTGTAACGCTTACATTTAAACATTTTTGAGAAAGGCACCCTAGGATAAATCTCTCTGGAGAGTCTACAATCACCCATCACTGTAATGGTCTATCTTGAGCATCCTCACTCATTGAAATTGACAAAGTACGCAACATCATTTGAATTATTAAAGAAATGAAAGCCGGAAATAAAATCGTGTTTAAAAATGACAACCTCGCTTTTTAGAGTGTTTGCTATTAACGAATCAACTCTGTAAGTTGGAGAAGGATTCTGCCTCATATTCATACATTGCTCCACATCACGCTCGCAGGACATTGGATTTCCGTTTATAGAGCAAAAACGATACTGTTCACATAATTTATTCCTTGAACTTAAAATTTATATTGATTAATCATTATATTATTTTTAAAGTATAATAATGTAAGCTGTGTAAAAACTATGTCTACCCTGTTCAACCCCTATATTCCAATTTATGTGGATCTATTGTATTTATTTCATTATAATGTTTTTTAAATAATGTATGTTTTTAAATAAACTTGTAAATATATTTGATGCTAAAAATTTGTATGTCATGAATTTTTATATTTCTGATTATGTTAATAAATGCTTTACAATGAAAAAAAACGCGATTTACTTTCCCTTAAAGACTCGTATATATAAAAAGGTTTTTTAATAAATTTCGTACAATTTAATTAAAATAAAATGTTTTATATACATACAGAAACTCTGTGTGTCTTTTTCTTACATTACACAAATTAAAATAAAAAGTATAACCAAAATAAAAATAGAAATAATAATAAAAGTAATAAAACAAAAATAAAAAATATAAAAGAAAACATAATGTTAATAAATATATGAGTTAAAACAGTAAAGCAGTGAGTTTAAAGCAAAGTAAAGCAGAAAAGTTAAACGCAGTAAAGCAAAAATGTTAAAGCAGTAAAGCAAGAGGAAGTTAAAACAGTAAAGCAAGAAATTAACCAGTAAGCAGAAAGTTGAAAGAGTAACGGCAGAAAGTTAAAAGCAGTAAAGCAGAAAGTTAAAACATTAAAGCAGAAATTTAAAACAGTAAAGCAGAAAGTAAAGCAGTAAGCAGAAAGTTAAAGCAGTAAGCAGTAAATACAAAGCATACGGTGTTAGGTAACAACTCTATTGTTTTACTGCTTTTACTGCTTAAGGTTGTAATGTTAATAATATAGTGAGTTAAAGCAAGTAAAGCAGAGAGTAAAACAGTAAAGCAGAAAGTTAAGCAGTAAAACATGCGAGTTAAAGCAGTAAAACATGAGTAAAGCAGTAAAGCAGAGAGTTAAAGCAGTAAAGCAGTAAAACAAAACCATACTAATCCCCTAGGTGTTTGGTAGGTAAACCCTCTATTGATTTACTGATTTACTGGCTTTAAGGTAATATATATAATGTTTTTAATAAATTTTCGTACAATTGTAGTAAAAAATGAATGACGCATAGTATATTTCGGAAAAGAATTCTTTGGAATAGTTTACATTGTATATATTTTTCGTTGCGCGCGGTAAAATATGCCGTCTGCGGACGCACGGCGGCGGGGTTACGACGCGGAATATTGCGCCTGCGGGCGCACGCGGACGGCGGTTCGCGAAATCATTGCGCCTTCGGGCGCACTGCGGACCGGGGGAAAAACGCGACGGGTCGCACTGCGGGTGCGGGTTCGTGGGACTCACGCGGAGAGATATGCTGCGGCTGGTGGATCCAATTATGAATCTAGGGAAAGAACATTAAATATTAGCTATGTTCTTTGATGTAGGGTAGAGATTGCGCACTCAAAGGTGATTTCATCAAGATGAATCATCAATATACGTGGTATCAAAGATGACGTCCATCAGATGAGTAATCAAGATGAACCTTCAAAGTTGAGGCATCAATGGTGAGGCATTAATGCTGAGGCATTAATGCTGTGGCATCAAAGTTGAGGCATCAAGTTGAGGCATCAAAATATCGAGTGTGTGAGTGTGAATGGGAGTGCATCTGCGTGTGGTGTGCGTGTAGTGTATATGGTTTATTAAGTGTTATGGAGAGGTAAGGCTTATAGTGTGGTATACACGTCAAGGAATGTAGTATACAGGACATAGTGAATGTATGTCTAAGTGTAAGTGTCATTAAATCTGGGTGTAAGTAAATCTATGTGTGTAAGTAAATCTATGTGTGTAAGTAAATTGTATGTGTAAGTAAACTCTGTGTGAGTGTAAAGCTAAGTCTGATGTGTAAGTAAATTGGTGTGTGTGTGTGTGTGTGTGGTTTGGTGTGTGTTGTGTGTGTGTGTGTGTCTGCGGATGGAAATAGTAGGATAGATCATACAGGTCGGTACCTACATGTACCTCATGTTAGCCACAGATAGCTACCCAAGGCTAGGCATCATTTACCTGGATGAGCTCAAGGCTGGGTGAGCTATGTGGTAGGTGTAGGCTAGTCACTGGCAAGGTCAGACCGAATATCTGGCAAACAAGGTTAAACATCAAAAGGGCTAACACCTAAAGGGTTGACCAAAAATTAGCGTGGGCCAAAATTGACCCATGGTACATGGCAAGGTAGAGAAATGATCATGGTCAAACAAGGTTTAGACATAAAAAGGCTAAGCCCCTAAAGGACAGGACAAAATTACGGCGGGCAAAAATGACAGAAGACCAAAGGTTGGTCAAAAATTAGGGTGGGTACGTACACGGTTGCTTACGCAACCGTTTTGCGCACCC
>JABUQX010071016.1:0-25000 GCA_015478945.1 Trachelipus rathkii
GTAGTAGATTGACAGTATAGTTTGAGAAGAGGGGCTAGGAATGGAGAAGATAGAGGTTTGTATGGCACAGATTAAACTCGTGTGTTAGTATTCTCATATACTGCTAATTTACCTGTTTTCTTGTTTGGTTAGTTTCGCGACCTGTTTTTTATCTTCATGCGCTGGGATGGTTCTCATTATTACCAACCTTACCTTATTTGGTGCCCCACTGCCCTGGAGTCTGGGGACATAAATAGTACTAAAATTGCAATATTCATTCAAGATTGTGAATTTACGAAAGAGTAAGGAATAGGTAAAATAAAGATATTTTTTATATTAAATGTTAAATTCACTAAAAAATAAGTTTACACTCTGTTTGATATAATATGTGTTTTATACATTAATTATTAGTTAATTCTTTAAGCTAATTATGTAGCACATGACCGGCTATTTATAATGATAGATATAGTATATATTAAGTATATATGTATATATTAATATATATATATAGTAATATATATATATAATAGTATAGTTATTATTGTGGCGCTCTTGTGGGACAGGGGTGCGACGACACTGGCGTAGTCGAAAGCGCAGGCCCTCCGGATCGAAACGGCAATTCATCGCGAACAAAAACGCTCACGATCTCTTCAATCATGGCTCATATTCCTTTCGCAATTTAAGGTGGTTTTTCAAGGAACCCAGAAAAATATACTCTTTTATTTGGTTGACCACCGGCAGTGATAAAGGTGTATGAGTGGCACAACGAAGCACCGTAGCCAGCATCCATCTTCTTCAAGAGTTGTTCGCCGTGGTAAGCATTTCGTTGTAGAGTTTGTGTTACCGCACAATGGTTCAACGGCGGCATTTTACAGTTGATGCCCGCGTTTTCTTCGGGCGCTGCATCTGGTCGTAAGCCTTGGTCTTCGCCACCAAACTTGCTTCTGGACAACAGGTGCAGACGCATGGAACGTTAGAGTACAGTAGTCGGTCGAAGCCTTCAGTGGGTTGTGTAATGTGTGCACGAGCAGTGGCTCTCATTATTCCGGACATCTAACAGAAGTCTACCAGGTTGCGGCAGAGCGGAGAGTTCTTCGCAGCTTTTTTCATGGCGGAAGTTCATGTGGCGTCTGGGTGGATAGGGGGCTGCGATCAAACCGACTGTACGAGTCAAGAGCAGGCCTCAGGGGAAGAACGCGCCAATTATGCGCGACACCGCAGCTCACAGCTTCTTCACAATCTCAATTATTCTTCAATTGAAGGTGGTGGTTATTCAAGACCCAGAAATAACGCCTATCATAATATATTATATATAGTTATAGGTATAGTATATATATATCTATACATATTATAATATAATTATATATTGAATATATATAATCTATATTATATATATATTATATATATCTATATATATATATAATATATGATATATAATATATAATAATATATATAAACGTATATACTTAAGACGTCAAAAGTAATAATAGATAGTAATGCTCCTACTTTAATGTTACTGTCTAAATCCTTTAACGATTAGAAGAAATATCAACACTTCTTTGTATAGTGTTAATATCAAATATTTAATATTTATATCTGCTAGTATTTAACCTCAATTAATTTTTTTAAATTTTGATATTAAACCTAAAAAGAGTATTGATTTTTTCTATTTATATAAGGATTTGAAAGTAAAATTTAAAATAGGAATATGATATATACTATAGTATATATATGAATATATACTATTAAATATTTATATACTATATATGATATATATATATATATATATAATAGTATACTATATATACTATATGATATATATTAGTACGTATATATATATATATATATATATAAACAACACGGAAGGCAATAATAATATTTAAACTAAAGCCAAGAACGAACCCAAACAAGTCATTTCTTCTTTCAACACTGTAAACTTCTAGGAAAAATTATTAGCGCAAAAAATACAACTTAATTAAAAAGAAAACACTCAACGATTACTCTATAAACACAATTTCTCAAAACCTCATAAACGAATAAAGCAGGAGGTTATGTTGTTACCTGTGGGTATGTTGTTACCTGTGTTAATTTATAGTAGTGAAACTATGGTGTGGAATAAGAGGTATAGATGTCGGGTGCAATTTGTTCAGATGGGTAATCCTAATGGCGTGTTAAGGGTGTGAAGAATTGATAAAATGAGGAATGAACGTGTTAGAGAGTTGTGTGATGTGAAGAAGGGCGTAAATGAGAGAATAATCTAGAGTGCATTAAGATTGTTTGGACATATGGAAAGGGTGGATGATAATCAATTGGTTAAGCGGATGTATAGTAGTGTGTGCTGGGAATCGACAAGCTGGGAGACCGAAGAAAAAGTGGATAGAGTCAGTAAAGGAATGTATGATGGAAAGGAATGTGTGTGGCAGGGGCGAGATAAACAACAAAAAAAAAGGTGATAATGAGTGAATGGCTGGGTATTGTGATTTTGTGAGGGGAAATGGTTGTGGGTTGCCATGTTCAAGGGATGAACCCTACATTGACAAGATACCACAGGGCGAGTCCGTCGCTGTCTCGCGAAGCTATAAGGTTATTTTTTTTTTACTGCGACGAGCTCTCACTGAAAGGTATGGAGGAGACGGTATCGGGGGAACGGGGAGCTTTCTTTTCGACTTTACGTCATGTTCTTCTACCACTTTTCTGTTTCCGGTGTTTGTTGCGTACCTCCCCCCCAAATCTGGGGAAAGGAGGTTGATAATGATGAATATATATATATATATTATATATATATAATATATCGATATGATATAGAGATATATAATGAATTTATATTATATAATATATATAATAGTAATATATATATATATATATATACTATATATACTATATACACTATATAGTATATATACTATCATATTATAAATATAGTATATATATATATATATATATATATATATATATATCCTTACTGGAACTGTTTTAGAGCCTTTAGGAGGCTCATCTAACGATAATGAATGTAGGAAAATTTGATTATCTCGGATGGTCAATTCTCCGAATTTTAGTTTCTTTTCGATGGCTTTGAAAGCGAAGACTTTTTCAACATTTTTTAACGTCTGGTATATCTAAAAATAAACCGAAAAAAATTGTATTACCAAACGGCTATTACGGCAGATAAATATTATCCCCTTTTGTTGTTTTGTAATTAATGTTAAAAACCGCTCAATTTCTAATGATTCATTTAAAAATTTGGCAACAAAATGTTCAATATTTTACAAAAAACTTAATTTAAATCTTTTTAAACTGATAATTCAGATTAATTATAAAGTAATGGAATTATATAAAGCATAGCTATAACATTTAATTAAAAGCTTATGAAAACAACAAAATAGCGTTTCGGAGATTATAGTATTTGCAAATAAAAATAATAGAATAAATATTAATAATGGTAGAATTGGTAGATACACAGAGTCACATAGCACATGTATAGAATTAATAATGAGAGAGCATACAGAACTAATATAATTCATATACACCAGTAATATTAATAATACAATTAATATATAATAACCTCCATAATGACATAATACCTCTATATTCCCAACTAATATATTACCTGTTTGAGGTCATCAGATGTCCGTAATTCGCACACATTGATCCCCGCCTAATACATCTTCTGTCTCTTCTTCCCCATCGTAGTGCTTGATGCACTATGGCCGCCTTCTCCTCTTCTTTACGTGAAAGAAGCTATTTCCATCATTTTTTCTCTTCCGGAGCATACCTTTGACTGAGAGTCTGTCAAATCCTTAAAGAATATTCTTTCTAATAATGGGTTGATGAACTATTAAAGATAACCTAACCTAATTTAATCTAACCTAGCCTAACTTACCCTAACCTATACTACCTAACCTATATAACCTAACCTACCTAACCGCTAACCTATCATCCTAGGACCGGGTTGGACGGTATGTGACAGGCGCAGACCTTTCTGCGCGATTGACTATTGGTTAACACTCGTTTATCTTTATCGCGCTTTATGACAAGGGCTTTCGTTATCTCTCCTCCCAGGTGAGTGTAGTAACATATATAACTCTTACATATAGGCTATAATAAGTCTTAGTTTAGAGGCGAAATGATGCTTTTTTCTTTTTTCTTTTTTTTCTTTTTACCTTAGTTGTATGAATAATATCAAAGTATAAAATGAAACATTTTGCTTGCTAAATTTAATTCTCTTCGTGGCGTTGACGAACGTATTTCAGAACGATAGTTTCATCACAATTTTTAATCTTCACATGATATATACAATCTTTATTTCTCTATAACCGCAAGAACTAACCTATTACCTAACCTATACCTTAACCTTACTCATAGAAACGTGAGCCCTGCTCGAGTTTGTGAGTATATGTGTGTTTGTGGAACTTTAATATTATTTTATATCCGTTATTTAACTACACAATGACTATTCGAATAGGATTATGTAATTATTTTTGAGATTATAATTTATTAAGTAGTTGAACATGAATTTAAAGTTTGGTTCATATCTCATTGCGAAGAACCTATAGTGTCGGTCACGAAATATATTTGTCATCTATTTTATAATAACATATCAGGTGGATATGGGACTTCAATTGTAATTTGGGAATACACTTTTTAATTTGGTGGGCATTGAGTAACGAATTTTTCTATGAAGCTCATTCCTATTGATAATTGTCTTTTGTCTTTGTAAGATTATTTGGTATTTAAATTGTGTTATATGCTCTTGTAGGTCTATATCTTGATTATATTCAACATACAATAGATATACCTATTGTCCTTCGAGTTTTGTGTACATCATTGTCTAAGATCATTCTTATTGGGGTGTAGAGTTGCCCTCTTTCGCGGTGACACTTCATGGCTCAGGCTATTTTTGTCGGTCCATCAGATATTTTTACCCTCTCTTTTCTCCTTTCGGATTTGCCTGCTCTCTATTATACTCATTTAGTGGTATACTTACGTCTTAATTCATACAGATTTGGTCGTCGTCACTTCGGTAACTTGTTTTGAGGCAGTTTAACTCCAAAGAGTAGGAGACCGGGCTCCGACTCTTAAGTCAATTGTGTATTAGTACTCACACCGAAATCAGAGTCCATTGATATAAGGATCTTTGGCCGATTTTTGTTCATAGTTACCGCTTTAAGGGAGTCGGGATGATATAGTCTCATTTATTATTATATTGCATAATGGATTATTTATTATTATCTATCTACTCTGCTTAAAGATTCATTATATTATTATTATATATGAGTTATCTTTCTATATTCATGCGGCTTCTCAAATATTATTATTATTTTTATATTCGTTATGTCTTCAAGCATAAGGCTTATTCCCAATTCAAGACATATGAATAATACCTATACTAAATAAATAATTATGTATTAAATAACTGCTAATATAATTTATATTATTAGTTCATATTAGTTTATTGTATAGAACATGAATAGCAGAAGAAGTTGAAAGATTTTCTCAATAGTTTATATTAAGATATTGTGAGTTATACTAGTTACTATTTATTTACTCTTTATTTATTGTGTGAGTCCTACTTATATTTATTCTATTAGATAGCATGATAGCTTGGTTAGGGCTATATATCGTATCGGAGCTTAGAGTATTATGCGAGCAGTACGCATAGATTGGTAGATAGTACGTATCGGATTGTCTATCAACGAGGTGAATGAGAGATGTCCGTGCGCCCCCTAAAAATGCAGAAAGATGTTGGTGATAAGAAAATAGGTTGAATTTTGTTATGAGCGGATTCGGAGTCGTATTTCTGGAAAAGATGGAGAAAAATTTGAGGGAATCAAGGAGAAGTGGAGCATACGAAGGCACGAGTGGCTATACTGACGATAGGATGGATGGTACGGGACAGTGGTGTGGGAGATAGAGGTGAATGAAGGTGTGTGATAGAGTACAAACGATTTCTGGTTGTCTTTATATATCCGCTATTATAACTAGGGTTTTTATGAGGGTTGTAAGTTCATAAAGGGTGTCCTGCTGGACACCCCCCAGAGGGGGTACCCCTAAGAAATGGTCCAAGTAAATCAGAAAAGTGAAGAAAGGAGTGAGATTGTGTCGGAGTCAGAGAGGGAAAGAAGTCGGAGAAGGAGTCTGAGTCAGAGGAGTCGGAGTCAGTACCCGACGCAAACGGTCTGGAGCGCTGCGTGTCTCGACCTGGGAGATTAATATCACATTCGCATAACAACAATGTTGGTGTATCCTTATATATGTCTTACGTTGGCTCTGTAGATTTCTATTTAAATGAGAATTGTAAGTAAGCCGTTTCGCAAAAAATAGATAGATAAATAAAATTCTTTTATGTTTATAATTTACAAATTTACGTTTTTACATACCCTAAAGCAGTAAATCAGTAAATCAGTAAATGAAACTGCCCTCCACATTCTCCCCACCCCACCTTGTGATTCTATTGGATCTATTTGAGTCTCAAGATACATATTCTTATTTAACAAATGTTATGCTTTTACATCGCCAAGAAGAAAATCAGTAAATCGCAAACGCACCTCCCGCCCCCTCCATCATTCTCCCCCCAATCCTGTGAAATCTAATTTGATCTATTAGATCTATTTTAATCAAATTGTCAATATAATTTAATTAAAATTGTTATGTTTTACATACCCTAAAGCAGCAAATCAGTAAGTCAAACCACCCTCCTTATCCTCCCCACCCCACTTCTGATCTATTGATCTATTGATCTATTGATTTATTGATGAACGCTTATACTTTTTTACAAAATTGTTGTTTTACCACAGCTAAAGCAGAAATCAGGTAAATCAAAGAAACTGCCCTCTCCATCTAGCCACCTCCGTGCCCATGCGCATAGAACTATGTGAAGCATCTATTGATCTATTGATTTATTGATCAATTTTTACCAAAATTATTGTTTTACATACCCTAAAGCAGTGAATCAGTGAATCAGTAAATAAATAAATAAAACCACCCACCCTGCCTCACTAAACCCCATCCGTGATCTGTTGATCTATTGAATTATAAGCGATTTAGATTCAACTTATATTTTGTATAACATAAAGCAAAACTTTTATTCTTTTTATGTTTATAACGTAAAAAATTTGTATTTTTACACACCCAGTAAATCAGTAAATCAGTAAATCAAACCATACTAACCTCCCCTCAGGCCCTCCTCCTACCATCCCTATGATCTATTGATCTACTGTTTCATGTCACATTTCGAATATCATTTTGGATAAACATAGCATAAAATCGTTCTTTATACCCTGATCAACGAATATATGCTAACGTAGCAAAGTTTTCACATTAATAAAGCTTACATAACATCATCTGAACAAAGAATATAATGTACAACGACAAACCTAACACACTTTAAGGACGATAAACTGCTAACATTAACAAAGTTCCACTCTTACAACAGTCAAGGTAACTAACATAACACGCATACAAAAGTGTAACCTAATTTCTCACTTTTGTCAAGATCATATATATCTTGCTAGCAATGTTATTTTCTCAGATTTACATAACAATATTTAACCAAAATATTTATCACAACCTTGTCTAATTATCATACATACCCGCGAATAATAAATTTCTAACTATTTTTTTTACATTAACATAGTAGATATTTAACAAAAATTTATCATAACCATACCTAACTATCATAATTCCCAAATAATAATTGCAAACATACACAAAGTTTTATAACCCCACATAACATTAAAAATATAGTGCTTTTTGGAATAAAAATATCCATGTAAAGTGTAAAAGTTTTCCTGATCCGAAAGCAGTAAATCATTAAATCAGTAAATCAAACAATCCGCCCCTCCCCACCCCTCTCTCCCACCCTTCCATGATCTATTGATTTATTGATCTATTGATTTGGGTCCACATTTCGAGTATAATTTCGGAATACACATACGCATAAAAAATAAGTTCCTTTATATATCCTAAACCCCGCCAACGAATATATGCTCCAGCGTAACACAAGCTTTCAACATGTAAAATTAAGCTAACATAAGCATAGCCTGAACTAAGAATTTAATAAAAACTTAATTTTTATGCTATGTTAATAAAACGTTGTTACTATTGCAAATTTATTAGTAAGGAAATTATGATAGTTCAGGTATGGTTATGATAAATCTTTTTTTAAATATTAACTATGTTAAGGTAATAACATTGTTACTGTTAAGTACATATATTTGTTGGTAATGCATGATAATTAGACAAGGTTGTGATAAGTTTTTTGTTAATATTACAATGGTAATGTAAAATCAACATTGCTATGTCAGAGATATGCTTGACAAAGTGGGAATAATTTAAGCTTCTGTATGCTATGTTAATTATCTTGTACTGTTTTAAGTGTGGAAACTTTGTTAATGCTAACCTTAGCGTTTTATTCGTGCTTAAGGTGTTTAGGTTTGTCCGGCTGTAAATATTATATTCTTAGTTTCAGATGATGCTGAGTGTAAGCTTTATTAAATGGAATTTATTACGATTCTAGCTGTATCAGAGATTTTATAGTATTTTTAACTTGATTTTAATGCTTGTCATATTTACCAAAATGATAACCGCGAAATGTTATCATGAAAACAAATAGATTCAATAGATCAATAAAGGATGGTTAGGAGGGAGGTGCCTGATGAGGAGGTTAAGGGTGGTTTTTTGAATTTACTGATTAACTGGATTTACTGGCACTTTAAAAGGATGTTGTAAGTGTAATGCAATTTTATTATAACGAGTTCATAAAACTAAAAGAGACAATAAAAGATTTGCTTTAATGATTTACAAAAATTTGACTTGAATCAAACAATATATTCAATAGATCAATAGATCAACAGATCAACGGAGTAAGAGAGTGGGGTGAGGCTGGGGTGGGTATATTGAGATTTACGGTGATAACTTATTCACTGCTTTTAGGGTGAGTATTGTAAATAGACAACATTATGGTAAAAAAAAAGCTATGAACTTTGAATACAAATAGAATCAATGAAATCAGTAGTTAAATTCATATAGATGTATCATTAGGTGGGCAGGAGTGTGGGTGGGGAGGGCAGTTTGATTTACTGATTTACTGATTTACTTATGCTATTAGGGTAAGTATGTAAATTTATATGTATATTAAAGATTAAATAAAACATTTTGACTTCATCAATGTAGAAATTTGACCATAATCAATAGATCAATAGATCAATAGATCAATAGAATCAATAGATCAATAGTGGGAAAGGGTGTGTTTTATTGATTTACTGATTTTACTGATTTAGGGTAATAAATTTTAATTAACAATTTTATATAAAAATATAACTTGAATCATAGATCAATAATCAATAGATCTTATACAGGTTTGGATTTAATGTTGAGTTGGACAGTTTTTGAAATGAAAGTAAAATGATCGTCTTTACGCCTTTAGGGTATGTAAAAACGTAAAATGTTTTTCAAATTATAAACATAAAAGAATTTTATTTATCTATTTATTTTTTACGAACTTACTTACAATTCTCATTTTAGAAATCTACAGACTCGATAACATATATATAAGGACACCAACATTGTTGTTATAACGAATGTTATAGTTAACTCGAGACCTGCAAACGAGCTCCAGCACTCGGTTGGTCGGTACTAAGGACTCCCACTCCTCTGACTCAGATTCCTTCTCCGACTCTTTCCTTCTCTGACTCCGATTCTGACTCCTTTTTTCACTTCTCCTATGCATTTCTATAAGAGGGACCCCCTCTGGGGGTCGCCAGACACCCTTTAGTGAAACTTTCTACCCTCATATTTGAGATCTAAACGGGTCCAATAATGCATATATAAAAAATAAACCATTCTTTATATTATTATAGCAAATAATTACTAACTCAGCACCATACCGGAGACAGCACCGGTGCCGATGCTCACTCCTCTGATTCAGATTCCGACTCTTTCCAGAAATCCGACTCCGAATCCTTTCTCCAAATTTCAAACTTCTACGAACATTTCAATTTTTTAGGGGGGCGCAAGGGGACGTAACCTCGTCTACGACGAGGTTACGTCACCACCTAGCGCGCTGCCAAATTTTAGCTCGATACGATAAGCCTAACCATGATAGATATATAATAATAATAATAAAATAATAATATAATAATAAATAATTAATTAAATAAAAATAGATAAATAATTAATTAAATAATAATAATAATAATAATAATAATAATAATAATAATAATAATAATAATAATAACACCGTCAGTCAGTCTGTCAATTGGTTAGACGCTCGGTTGGTCGGAACTCGCTTGCTACCTAACCCTGGTAGATATATATACGCAGAATCGAAAGGAGAAAGGATAAAAATGACACAATTTGACCTTGACGCTACAGGGCAACTACTCCTTAGAATGATCCTAGCGGTACCAAAACTCGGCTCTAATCAGTTTAACTCACCCACTAACAATAAACCAAATCTCAAAGCAATACAATAACTCTTTCATATAAAAATCGCAAACCGACCAAAGGCTTCACAAACTACTGACGTAATTATTATTAATAGTGACACCAGACGATTTTAATGAAACTTATATGAAATGTTTAAAATTATTTGTAAAGAAAGAAAATGTAAAAAAATAATTATAAAAATATGCCTTCAAAAAGTTATAAAGCCTAAAAAAAATTATTTGTAGCATATAAATAAAAGTAGCTGCTCTGATTCTTCAAACTATCGCCCTATAGTCCTCACTTATATTCTATCTAAAATCATTGAAACTCTTATTGCCTCTCATTTCCTGGATCATCTGGAGTTTCATTCCCTTCTTTCAGATCATCAGTATGGCTTTCGACGCTCGAGATCAACTGGTGACATACTTTCCTATCTAACTGGATAGTCTTCTGCCCTTAGGGACTATGGTGAGTCTTGGTGTGGTGGGCGCTCGACATATGCCAATGGCTTTTAACCCGGTTTTTTCCTCCTTCCAGTTTAATGTGTGGTGTCCTCAAGGTTCGGTCAACATAGTTAACCTGTGCTTCGACTTTTCGCGAATTTCACTCATCACTGTTGGCATCTGATGCTGAGGTTTCGACGCACCAGTAATCTAGTCATGACAACAATCCACCCCCTCGTTAGCAGCATATGTCGCCTCTCGACGTTCAAGCTTTCCTTTTCTAGTTCTTGGCTGATGCTAGATGGGATTCCAGGTGGAGTCACGCAACCATTGTAAAATTAAACTACTTTAAAAAGTCCAACTTTGTGATTAAATCTCCTGCTCAAAACACCTTTCTCCCAACTTTCCTATTTCCCTTGAGTCTAAAGCTAAGAGATTTAATAATAGCTGTCATCCTTCTTATCAACATCCATTGACCTTCTAATCTTTTGCGACGTAACGTTAGGGCACTATCCTCTATTTCTATAGGTACTACAACGGCAGAAGCTCGGGGGAGTTGACCTCTCTCGCATTTCATCCACCCTTGGATCGCCCTTCGTATCACAAGGGGTGCATTGCTCTCGCCGGTTAATATGCTGAGAAATTTTGAAACCAAAATGAAATTTTTATTTAGGAATCATTCTTTCCAATATATACTTCTGTTTGTGGAACTCCTTGCCTTCTTCTGCTATTCCAAACTGTATTTCATCTTCCCCTTTTTAAGCCCATGACAGTCCTGAGCTCACAATCGAACGCACACTGCTGTAAATAACAGGTGCTAGGGTGGTGGGTTTTTCATTTTATTTTCTGGACGCGCCCTCGCCCTTGAAAAAGGACCGGACACCGTGAATGGTGGTGACTGTAAATAAAAAAAAAAAGGGAAAAGAAAAAAATAACTCCCAGCCCCTTTAACCCCTGGTGTGGCACAAGCATGAGAGTAAAAATTATCAGTTGGCTGTCGTGTTTCTTTAGATGTTGTTTGTTAGAGCACGCTGTAGGCGATGTGAATAAACTTCTGGGATATTGAAGCAATAATCGTGTGGTGTGTGACCGGGTCAATGGGAGTGGTTTGTAGCTTCTTTTTTCAGAATAAGCGCATTGTATCTTCAAGCTCAGTTCCATTCATTTGTCATTCAGATGCGATCAGCAGTCAGGTAAAATATACATTATGCTTGCATGCGTCTTTTTCACAAGTACAGAGGCTTTGAAGTCATTATCAATAGTAGGAGGCTCCTCGGATTCCAACCCTTCCAGTCAAAGAGTCATATTAGGGTTACTTCTCTATAACTCTATATTGAAAGAAAAATTATTCCTGTTGTCGCTATTTGGTTGCAATTTTTGCAGTAGCCGCAAAGTTTCCAAGAATTATCTATGTTTACATTATTCAATGTTTAATAATTGTTGAATGGGCGGTTCTTACGCAACAGAGCTCGAGGTGACGACAGGCCATATGAGCGCCAGTGGTTCCCAATCGTTTTCCTACTTCGTAGGACTATAGCCTTGACTTATGTCAGAGTTTACGAATGCACCAATGTCAATTCTAATTAGGTTTTACTTTTTACGATTTACGTTATAGGCCTGAAAAAAGTTTTTTTTTTAATTAAATTTTTGAGTAAAAAGAAAAAAGAGAACTTATTTAAGATTACAGAAAAATGTATTATATGAAATTAAATTTGCTTTAATTAGTGGATATGGATTTGAGCCTGTTGATGCACCGTCTTATTTTCTCAAAATCTTGGAATCAAAATTGGGCAGCAAGTTTACCATCATTTCCTTCTCCAACATTGATTTTCCGCAGCGTAATTAGTTTTTTATCCGCAGCGACTACGGAAAACCCATTTTCGACAAATACAAAGTTCGCAATGCGATTAAAATCTCGTGATGTTTTACTACTCAAGAGGAGATATTTAACTTTTTTACCGATATCCAAGAATTCACGTTGATTTCCAATAGTACACGTAAACTAAATTTTTTTCCTTTAAAATTATTGCGAAGTAAATGTGGATGGGAGATCGTCATCCTTTCAAAAATACAAATGAAACATGGAAGAGAGCTTGACATCCTTTATATATATTAAATATAAATATTATTATTATATATTTATAGTATATATATTATATATATTAGTATAATGTGTGGTTATATATAGATATATAGATATTAAATATATATATAAGCTTAATATATATATATTATATATAATATATAATAATATATTTAATTATATAGTAGATATATATATATTTCTTTCTTTATCTACTCTTTGTCCCCAAGACTGGGGGGAGGGTGCGTGTCATACATCAGAAAAAAAGCATTAGAAGAATATGACAAAAGTCGAAAAGGAAGCCCAGCCGTTCACCTGCCCCCTCTGTACTATTAATTAATGAGAACTCGTCACAATAGAAAATCCTCACCCTGAGCTTTCTATGCGGACCGGCTGATAGACCCTCACTATTGGTAAATCGTGTCAATGTAAGGTTCATCCTTTGGCCCAGGATAGGGCGCACAACCATGCCCCAGTGACAAAACTCCCCCCAATTCACATCCTCATTATGGCCCATTTGATTCTCGCCTCTGCAAAACTCACATTTCTCTCCTTCAGACATTGTGTTCTGACTGTTGCTGCACTGCAATGCACTTTCTCGTTCGGTCATCTGCAGGCCGGTCAGGTTCCCATACTCTCGCACACTATAAACCATTTTCGCTTCAACGCAACCGACTTTCATTCATAGGGCTTTGCCGACATGACCAAATCCGTCTCAACATATTTCTATTTGTATGTGCTCTTCGATTAACCAATACTTTCTTGCACTACCAACAGAAACTCTCAAATACGTTTCATTCCTCATTTTAATCAATTTTCTCACACCTATGCATGCCCCTAGAGATTGTCCATCTGAACAACATTGAACTTTAGATCTATACTTCTTAATTCATCGTCGACCATAAGTCCTATCCTACTATAATCAATAACACAGCTACACAAACATCCCTCATGATAAAGCACCCTAGTCTGCACGATACAAGAGTTAGTCCCCCTCTTACATTCACCAACGATGTTAATTGCGGATCTTAGCAACCTTCCACTGCCATTCACGGAACTTTCCTCTACTTGACTAACAACTCTGCAATCTGCCGTTCCTTTCTCAATCCCAACACATACACACTAGAATATTTAACTCAGCACTTATTCTCAGCTGCGCTCGACCAATGTACTAACATACACTGTCACTACTGAGCTAGGTACTATCCTCATAGATCTCAGCAACTAGTAACCTCTTACTCTTGATACTAGCGTTTACAGCTTCAAACCCCTGCGCTTATTAACCACAACGGAGATGCAGAATCTTCTCTACCAATCTGCTCACTCTCTTCAGATTGGCACACAGAACCAAATCATTCCGCATATATATACTGGTAGGGCACCTTACAATCAATCTCCATTCATCCATCATTCCTATACACCAATTTTCGCTGCCATCCATCTGCACCGTCGATGATGCTTGGAAGTTGCCTTTCATAAATCACACATATACAAATTGAATAACAAAGAAGACATACACACACCTGGTGCTCACATGCCAGAGCTATATTCCGTGAATCCCAGGTCACCATTGACACCGGATTTCACGTCTTCAGCTATAGTGTCAGTAACAGATACTGATCGTGTTCATACAATTTCCATTCAGAGAAAGGCCGGACCACCTGTGAACAGCCACTATATCAGCTAACACCTGCCAGTAGAAACGCTCCGTATTTGTAATAAAAACTCTATCATCAATCGCCTTGTTTGTCAAATCCATAACACCTTAAATACAATTTATATGCTACTTCCTCCCTCATTTTCATCAATCTTTGTTTTCAATCAGGTAAAGGATTTGATCCTCACAGCCTCGATAGCACTCCTAAGTGGCACCTTGTTTTGCTTTCTACCAAATGGCAGGGTGCCATTCCAGTCTGCCACAATGTGCGAGCGGACACTCCTTCTTCTGGCTACGCGCAAAGATAACCAGCATATATCTTTCCCTACAACACTCAATAAAAACTTATTCCCTTATACATTTGTTCTACAGTTCCCTCGTTTTCTCCCTTACCGTTCTTGGATATATTACTTACGATCTATAGGCTGGTTGTGGCTGGCTGTGGACGGTGCTAGTGCTTGTAGTTAGCGCGAACGTGTGCTCGTATTTGTACCGTATTACTATTAGCCTGTGAACTAGACTGTAACCTTTAGTTATGAGTTCTATAGAGTCCTTGTAATACGCGTAAGAAGCTGGAGGGTGGATTTTCTATCCTTGGAACTATACCCCCTAAACGTTTATTTATTACACAACTTTCAATCCAATTCAATCACCATCTCGCCTCCGTTCTTGATCATTTCACGCGTAATTCCTTCTATACTGCAGATTTACCATTCTTCAACTTTCTCCCACTCTTCCCATTCCCTCCTCCTTGCTAATAACCTCAATCCCCAAAATACTAATTCCTTCTTGCACCATCAACCCTCACATATTCACTATCACCTCTTCAATTACTAGTGTTAATATTGTGCAGATTTTCGAAGTGTTCCTTTCACACTTCCCCCTATCATCCATTTCATCAGTTACAAAAGCACTATCCCTATTCATTATTATAAGCAGATTCCCCTTATTCTCATTCTTAACCTTTCGCGCTTCTTCCAGAAGAGCTTTCCTATTGCCTTGTAAGTCCCCCATTCATCCTCCTTCCAAACTGGTTCATATACCTCTTTTTTTTCCTAATATTGCAACTTTAGTATTATTCTTTTTTCCTCCTTTTAATTCCAAGCACCTTTCTTATGATCTTTCATCATTTTAAATTAACTTTGGATACATTCAGCCACGCTTCATTTTTACTTTAACCGCTTGCATCACTCTTCATTCCAGCATTCACTGTTAACATTCTTACTTCCTACTTTAGGCACATCCCATACTGATTACTACTACAAAATCTTCCTTTATTGCCCTCAGATTTGTTCAGTATCAACTTATTCAACATTCACCGATTACTTAGCGAGCGTTCTTACATACCTATCCTTATTGTCTTGTTCACTTAACTATCTCATATACTCTTAATTTATAACCTATTTCCCTTTCGTATCATCTCCTCCCTCACATCCATGACCCACAGATAGTTAACTTAATTTTACAATAAGAACAGACACATAAATGAATCCAAATAATCCACATTCCTAAAGCCCGCCTCCTTGAATTTAACAATCCAAATCACATATTCAACTCTCCGTTCTTGTGAGCAACCAAGGTCATCCTACTTTCACTTCGATATCATTCTGCCTACATACACCAACTCCTAGTATACTTATGAGAAACTCTTGTGTTTCTTGTGTTCGATGAATGTACTTACACACATACCTCTCCTCTTACAAGGAAATCAATCACCTTCCTATTATATCTCATTTTTTACCCGCCACCTAGCCATAGACCACTGTATATATATTCCAATGCCCTTTTTTGATTCACACTAATCCAACCATTTTAGGTCCCCAAACTATATCTGAAGCCTCTTACTCACCCATCACCAGAAACATGCATTCAGATTATCACCAAAATATCGTACTCTCTCCAACGTTTCCGCTTAGATGGAAAGTCATACGTCACAACCACACAATACCTTGACCTTTTCAAACTTAAATTTAACCATATAAGGACAACATCTGTACCAGGAGATCAGAAGGTTCCTACCATAAGCTTTGTTGACCACAGTTACTCATCAAAATTGCCAATCCTTCTCTCTACCTCTCTCATTCCTTTCCACACCAACACACACAAATGGCATTTCCCACACCAACGATTCCGATCAATTTTCATACGTTCCTTTGATTTTGTTTTAGTCACAGCGAGCAAATCAAATTTGCCCTTTCAAATACATCCAAGCAACATCTCTCCTCTTTCTCCTCATCATTTGTCCTTCTGACATCCCATGTACCCCATACAATTCATACAATTTTGCCGAAAGAATAGAAGGCCGTTTTACGGCGATCACACCTTCTCCGAGGCATTTCCATTAGCATTCCTGGCAAGAGATAGATGGGTAGTTAGGTCAGCTACAACCCAACTCCATCCGTCCCTCGGTAAGTGCGCCGTTCTACGCACAGCTGCAGGACATACGATGTGGGCAGGTTCCTTTTCTCCGTCCACGACACAGGGAATATGAGTAAGGGAGTGCGGATCGACATAAAATGAATCTATTTTAAACTGTTTAACAAATTTCAGAGTGAGTGAGTGTTGGTCTATCGTTGCGTTATCAATAAAATGGCTGCTTTAATGAATTGTGGATAAGATGGTGGCCAGTTAATATGATTGGCCTGTGTGGAGTGAGTGTGTAAAGAATTGAACGCCAAAGAGAAATAAGTGCACACATTTAAGAAATAGGACGTAATTCCAACACTTCAAGTAGGCGTGAACTTCTCTCTCTCTCTCTCGCTTTCTTCTCATCTCTGTCTTCTCAGTTCTCTGTAGGCTTTAAGTAGCCTATTCCTATATAATATATGTATTATAGTATATATATTATAGTATATGTCGTTGAGGGTTATTTAAGTATGCTGTAGGAATAATTGATATATCTTATTATTATATATATAATATATATATATTGTATAAGGTAGTGATGTCTATGAGTCTATATATATGATACTAGTTAGTATAATGTAAGTATATAAATAGTATTAGAGGTTAATGTATATATAAGTAGTACTATCTATGATATATTTATTTAGTATGTATTATATGAGTTTATAATATCCTAATAATATATATATATATATATAATAATATAAATATATATAAGCTATTGATATATATATAGTATATATAAAACTATAGTATATTTATTAGTAACTGTGGATATTACCACAGTTAGTATATATATTAATAATTAAGTATATTAATAGTTATATATATATATATACATTTGTGAGTGTATAATATAGTATAATATATATATAAGTTATATATATATATATAATATTTATATATTAAGTTATTATATATTAATAGTATATATTAATATATACTGTATAATATATATATATATATTAATATATATATATATATAATTATATATATATATATATATATTTATATATATAGTTATTGTTATAAAGGTGATAATGGTTATTATTATATTATAGTATAATATATCTATAGTTTTTCCTTTGCTACTAGGTGGTTATAATTATTTTATATATATATTATTATTTTATGTGTATGATTTATGTAATGTTTTAGTATAATAGTAGTTATATATATAATTAATATATTTATTATATATATTAGTGAAGTGATATTAGATATATTTATATTATTAAAAATATACTGATGTAATTATAATTAAGTATTATTATATATATATATTGTGTATGTATAATTAATGTATTTTTTATAATATTTATAAATTGTATATTTTATTTATATTATTTTATATTATTAGTTATTTTTTTAGTAGTCTAGAAGGCTTCCACTGGGCGATCAATTTGGAGCTCCATCTACCAATGATAATGGACTTGGTTCCTTGTAGTGGTGCCTTGGTGGGACTTAATTTTGACTGGACATGTGCTGGAGAACTGTTGGAGAGAGCTTCTGTAACCCAATTGGGGGCTATACATACATGTCCGGGAAGAGACCAAATACCAAAGTCCATGAAAAAAGAAGCCTTGCGACAGGGCCCCTAGCGCAGCGGCGGGTGGATTGGTTGTGGCTCAAGACGGCGCTTGTAATGCTCGGAAGGCCAGGATCGATCTGTTTTCGTTTTGTTGACTTAGCAAGGCATGAAAATGGACTAGCGTAGACTCGGAGCTACAACAGAGATATTTAGTTTCCGTATCAGTTAATGAATTTGATTAATGTCTAGTACAGGATGGGAGGGGGAATAGGATGGAGGAGGTTGTGGTGGATGATGAAGGAGACGGGAACCTTGATGTTCTATGGTGTCTGCGAGACTGTGAGTGTATGAAGGGAGTGGAGGAGAGAGAATACAGTGATGATTAACCAACTGATTATACATAGGGGATGAGATGAGGATTGAGAAAAGTATGGGTGGCATTTGTTCCTGACCCCAGGATCTTGGCAGATAGAGTAGAGGACATAGTCTTTTCAAAAATTGAAAGAATTGATTGCTAATATTGTTTTTTTTGTGCACTGAGGCCTGAAAAGGAGTACAGTGTGGGTACCATAAATACAGGTTTGATGCAGCCACACCAAAGGAAGCACAGCAGGAAAGAATGTTTTTTATGAAACAGTTGCAAAATGTGTAATGACGGAATGATACTGAAGTGAAAATTGTCATGGGAGACTTGAATGCGCACATAGGACGGGAGAGAATAGGTACCGAGATGGCAATGGGGGCGTTGGAATAGGGAAAGAAACTCGGGGGGGAGAGGTTGTTGGATTTTTCGGTAAGCAATAGGTTGGCAGTGATGAATACATAACTTGGCGCATAGGGAGCTCACATTATGAGACGTGTACAGGTGGATATATTGTTGTGGGAGGTATTTAAACAGGATAAGTCGAATGATGTGACCTTATAAGCGCTAATTAACAAACGGAAGGTGCGGTAAAGAGACGTGAAACAGTTTACCATCAAGTGTCGCTTGTATTTCGGACCATTCAGTTTGGTGGTGGGGGATATTAAAATCTGCAAAACCAGCGTTACCAGCGAAGATGGTATACGGGCAGGGGAATGAGGATAGCAGTCGGAAGAGATTAAAAGGAGGGATGAGTGAAAGGTTTTTGTGAGAAAGGAAGTCCGTTGATATTATAGTACCAGAGGAAGAAGGAGAAATGTTGTGATGTAGAAGGAGATGTGGGAGTATTTTTAAAGAAAAAATGAAAACATGTGCGAGAGATACGCTGGGTGTAAAAAGAACGGGTTCCAGAAAGAAAAAGAACTGCGTGGTGGACAGATGAAGTTGCGCACGTGCAGTAAAGGAAAAAATAAAAAGTTTAGAGCGTGATGAAAAGAAGATCCCCTGAGACAAGAGCCGGAATATGTGGTACAATAGAATGAGGCCGAGATACCAGATAAAGATCATGAGGGAGAGCGATGGAGCCGAAGCGTGGGAGTAGGATCGGTGAACAACTGTAGACAGGATATGGGTGGACTAGAAATTAATATATCAACATGGAAAAACCTACCGAGGACAAGGAGTCGACTGTTGCATCAATACTCAGTAAAGGATAAAGGCGGGTAGGCTGAGAGTGGCCTGATGAGATAAGCGACAGGTGGGGAGAGTAGTACTTTTCAGAGATATATAATCAGGAGGAAGGGAAGAATGGAACATTCCGGAACATTAGATGAGGAACAACTGCCGATAAACGTGGATGATGGGTGCGAATAACAATGGAAGAGTTTGAGATGGCAAATGGGGAATATGAAAAATGGGAAGAGTCCAGGATGTGATGGGCTGCTGGAGAAAATGCGATGTGAGGAGGTCATACGATGGATGTTGAAGATGTTTAATGAATTCTGGAGAGTGGAGAGAGTACCCGCGGGAATGGGGCAGGGCGATAGTATGCCCCGGTGTTCAAAAATAGGAAGAAATAGGGTCGTGGTAGACTGTTTCCAATATTTAGGGGCAATATTCGTTGCTGCCGCATGCCAATGAAGTTTATATTGAAGAAGGATTGGAGAAAAGGCTCATGGACGGAGCAGTCGAAGACAAGCTGAATGAAGAACAGTATGGATTCAGGCCTGGACGAGGTACCGCGGATCTGATATTTTCTTTCTGAAGATGATGATTGAGAAGAGCTGGGAGTGGGATATAGGAAATGTATATGGCTTTTGTGAATTTAGGGAAGGCATTTGACAGTGTACCTAGGGTAAGAACTTTGGGAGACTCTCGAGGATCGTTACTACCAGATAGAACCAAGTTGATTTGAGTGATAAGGGGACTTTACAACAGTAAGTGAAAGTGCAGTCAGGACAGCGTATGGGATAGGACAGGGGTTTGGAGTGAAGACAGGTGTTAGATAGAGAGGAGTGTTGTCACATTGTTGTTCATCCTGTATATGGACAAGTGTATGCGCGAGAGACTTGGTGTACTGAGGAGGAGGAGATTGTTGTCATGGTCTAAATGCGGAACGAATATTGCTCTGTTGCAAGAGACAGGGAGCACGTTACAGAGCAGTGCTGATCAGATGGGAGGAGGTGTGCTGCGACGGAGGGGATTGAAGATGAATATGAGAAAGACTGAAGTGATGAAGATAGCTAGGGAGGGAGAAAACTTAAACATAGAGATCGGTGGGGAAAGAATAAAAGATGGAGGAACTTTAAGTATTTGGGAGTTACAGTTAACCAGCAGTGGATATGATGGAGGGGAAATAGAGGAAAGAAATAACTGAACTAGCTCTAGAGGAGTTTGGTACAGTTGTAGTCCCTTGCTGTAGAAACAAGAACATTTTGTGACGAGACAGGTTTAAAACACTTATTTATACGCACGATTTCTGAAAAGACCGGTACTTTTATTTTGGGTCGGAGTCGGTGACACTTACAACCAGAACAAGGGAGTAAGATCGTGCGGCGGAGATTGAGGGGTGTTGAGGTTTGATAGTGGAGGGTGACCAGAAGAGGAGAGAAGGAATAACTGAGATAAGAGAGGAGTTGGGGGTCGAGGCGGTGGCGGAGGATTTGATCGAGAGACAACAACTTGAGATGGTATGGGACAACATCAGAAGGATGCGATGAAAGCCTAGATACCCAGGCCAGCATTGTTATGCATGGCAGCCTGCCAGGTAGAAGACCGGCGGACGACCAAGGAAAAGATGGAAAGGATGGAGTGGCGGCGGCTGGTGGCGAAGAGAGGATGGACGCTGGATCAGGTGGAGGAACATCGATTGTACGAGGAGAGGGTCCTGTGGAGGAGCATTGCAAACGACGACAGGGGATGACCCTACACGGAGGCGCTTGTGAGAGGTTGAGAGACTGAAGGCCGACGAAAACTGAAAAATTGTAATTGTTGTTTGTGTTTTTATTCAGAGCCATAGTTGACGCTGAAGGCTAGAGATGGAGTGGTGTTGTGTTTCGAGGATTACGTGAGGGTATCAATAGAGTCTAGAACTTCCAAAGTAAGTGGTCCGACCAGTGGGAGTGTTTTGTGTAATATAAAGTCGTCGTTAATCAATCACAAATAGAGATAAGTGAGTGTAGGAGTGATGTTTGTGGAAAGATTTTTGGAGGAGGCCTCCAACTGAGGGCAATTTTATTGATCTGTTGCAACAGTTTTCAGCTATTGAGAAAGTAAGATTTTGGTGGGGTTGAGAAGGTGATTTAAACAATTGAATGCGTTAAATTGCGAGGACAGGGGGGAAGAAAGGGTTTGGAGGGGCTGTGGGTGGAAAAGTTTTGATGAATTGCGACTGAAGAATAGTCAGGTATGACATTTGAGCTTGCCTACCTTTTATAACTGTAATTGTGGATTAAAGCTTTGTATGAATACGTTCCCAGCGTTATATTTGATCCGTGATTTGTTTCGTGTCTAAAAATGTTGCTAAGGGTTGATTATAATCCTGTTATAGAGTTATAGTTATAATGTGTAAGGGGTATCAAAGAAATCGTGTTCTTGATTTGGATAAAGCGAATAGTGTTGCTAAAGCTTCCTGCTCTAGTGCCACAATATTTTATTTCTTGCTTAAGAGAGATAGAAAAGGAGAGAGAGAGAGAGAGGAGAGAGAAGAGAGGAGAGAGAGAGAGGAGAGAGAAGAGTGGTGCTTTCTTTGCCATTTTTACGTGAATGGATAGAGAACAGCTCCAAGCCATTTTTCAGAGGCATCCGTGTTGAGGAAAAAGTGTTTGCTGTAATCAGGAAAAGTTAATTGTACGTTGAGAAGTAAAGCTTCTTTGTAAGTTTCAAATGCGTGTTGCTGTTCAGGATTCCAGATAAACTGTGCGTTCTTGCTTAAGAAGGATGTATTGGTTTTGCGACTATTGTAAAGTTTTTCACTAAATAATTGAAATAGTTTTGGAAACCTATGAGTGAACTTGCTTCCGTGGTGTTCGTGGGAAGTGTGAATGATAGAATTGCTATTAACTTGGCAGGATTAGGGGTTATGCCATTATTTGAGATGTGAAAACAAAGGAAAAGAACACTTGTTCTGAGAAAATTGCATTTCGAGAGTTTAATGCGAAGTTTCTTTTTCCAAAAAGAGTCAAAGACTTTGGTGATATTTTGAAAATGTGAAGATATTGAGTGACCTGTTTAAAAGTCTCTAAGATATAAGAGCGCGACGAGGGGGAAAAACTTTTGAGAGGAGAGAGAGAGAGAGAGAGAGAGAGAGAGAGAGAGAGAGAGAGAGAGAGAGCTTGCTCCATTGTGTGTGCAAAGCAGGATGCGTGTTTGATAGTCCAATCTTTAGTCTAGTGGGGCAGACTTATCCCTTTTGGGTGCGAAAAGCGAGGTATGGTTGAGAGTTCTCCTCAATTTCTAGGACATGGTATGCATCGAAGAGGTTAACCGTTGTTAAGAGATAGCTTTAGCCTAATGTGTTGAGGAAAATGTTTATACACGGGAGAGGGTAGCGGTCGAAAATTGTGTGAGAATTGATGAGTCTGTAATCAGCTATGATTCTGGGACTGAGATATTATTTCTGGTGGGATTAAGAGTAGAGGAGAGCTATGTTGAGAAGTGACTGGTTTTAGATAACCTTTTTTACGAGAGTTCTTGGTCCATTCATCTATGTGTGTGAGATATTTGTGTGGGAATCGATATTGTGGGCGATATTGTACTTATGGGAGAATTTTTGTAGAGGACAAATGGGGGCTTCGTCATCCTCATGTGTGATGACGTCTCTACATAGAGGAATAGCATGTTTATAGTAACTGATCAATAATTTTGAGTCGTTGTAAGAGAGTATCTATTTTGTAAAGTAACTTTTATGGGGATGTAGGTGAGAATTTCGTTATTAAGAAGAGTTGTCGTTGTGGGATAGGCATTGCTAGAGATAACGAGTGTGTAATGAATAGGTTTTTTTATTAAATCATCTAAAAACTATAATGGGGTTTGCAGCAGAGATGAGGGTGTTCTTTTGTAATGTTTGGGTAAATTGCTAAATTAATAGTGTCTATCAATATTTAACCTTGATTGCATGTGCTGGGAATATTGCCTGCTTAAAGATAGCTATTGGATATGAGGAGTGTTATTATTTGGACAAACTAGGTTTTCTGAAAGGGATGTGTTAGCCGAAGGGAGTAAGTGTTTGTTGATTTAGAGTGAGGGGGAATTTCCATAGTTAAAGTGTTATAAATATTGTATGTGAAGACTGAATATATAAGGAGGTTGAGAGTGTCAAATATCACCTAAGAATAAAAGTGGGATGGGGGTGTGTGGTCTGAGAAGTAGGTTGTTTGGAAGGAAAAAGAGGTGTCTACGAAACTTTATTTTGCAGGGTGGTAGAGTTGAAATTTACATCTTTTTATTATGAAAGATGAGAGGAGAGGTTTTCAGTAGGTTGATGTGATGAAAGTGTGAGAGACGAAAGACTTTTGGTTCGAGGAATGTGAAGAAGAGAATGAGTGAGTAATGGGTGAGAGGTAGGTGCGCTTTTTAATCAAGTGACAAAGCATAAAACATTTGAAGTCGAGAGATGGGAGATTGCTTAACGAGATTTGGTACCCAGAAGGAAACGTTTAAAATAATGACTGATTAGTAATATCTTACTGACTAGGTTAGATTAATCTTGTATTAGGTTATATGTTTTGGTGTATTAAATATGTAATATATTTTAATTGAATGTTACATTTGTGTAGTGGTATGTTGGTGTTAAGTGTATGTTAAAGGTAGTGAAAGTCTGAAAGCTTACAGCCTTTGATCCAACGTCTAAGAGAAATAATAATTTGTTGTAAATCGATATCGTTGTGCAACTGGAGCTTTCAGGAAACTGTTGGACCGGCTGTGTTGGATAGGCTGAGATATTTTTGGAGATTTGGTGTTAAGGTAGGGGAGATTGTGTTGAATGAGCAGTAAGGGATTATGTCATAATTGTGAGTAGAATAATTAGTATTAATATAGTGAAAATCTTGCAGTTCCATGATATTGCCGATATTATCCCTATCTAATGTACTAAGATTAACAAAATTGCATGCAG
>JABUQX010071017.1:7500-12500 GCA_015478945.1 Trachelipus rathkii
TCCATCCAAGTTAGTGATAGGTTTACCGCAATATCGATCCATACAGGTCAGGTCTAGGTTTACGACAACGTCAGTTCATACAAGTTAGGAGTAGGTTCACGACAACGTCGATTCACACAGCCCGTCGGCAGTCGTTAGCAGTTAATTGCTAGCAGTGGAGCTATGTTAGGGTTAGGTTAAGTTTTGTTGGTTTCGTTAGGTTTTCTCTAACGAACCTAACTAGCAATTACTGCTAACGCCAGTCGCGGGCTGTATATATCGACCTTTCCGTGAACCTACTCCTAACTTGTTTGCATGTATTGATGTTGCCATAAAAAACCTAGGCCTAACCTGTATGGATCGATGTTGCCATAAATGTAGCCATAACATGGATGGATTTTTTCGTTAAATGCTGATCAGATTCAAAAACGGTTATCATATTCGTGATCAGTGCGTAAAATTTCATCAGAATTCACAGTTTTTTCTTTCAAAAAAAAAAAATGTCAAATCTTTTTACCCCCTAAAGTGCGTAAGTTCCAAATTTGTTTTATCTCTCCCCCCTTCCCCTCGCCAAAAAAAAAAAAAAAAAAAAAAATTTAATGACGAACTCGTTTAATCGTTTATATCACTGACGCTCAGGATAGCAGGCCAATCTTGCATTCGTTTACGCATATATATATATATATATATATATATATATATAATATATATATATATATATATATATATATATATATATATATATATATATATATATATATATATATATAATATATATATGATAATTAATTTAAAACCACTATATTTAATTAAAAGGGGGGGGGGATATTTAAAATACATATTTTAAATATCCCCCCCCATTCTAATTAAATATAGTGGTTTTAAATTAATTATCATAATTTCGGAGTTTGAGTACTTCCTTAAAAAACAAAAAAAATTGTTTTTATATATAATATATATAATATATTATATATATATATACTAAATATATATATAATAAATAATAATAAATAGATATATATATATCATACATAATATATATTATATATATATATATATATATATATATATGATTTGACCGTCGTCGAATGTGGACGCAGTGGAACCAGAGGGGAAGCGAAAAACAGAAAGGCCAGAAGAAAGAGAGATTGGAAAGAAGAAGGAAAGCCTGAAATTATTTTTTGAAAAGAAGAAAATCTGAAGTCTACTCTAGAAGTGGTCTGAATATATTTTCAGAAGAGATATTGCCTTTGGTTAAATTTAACGATAACAACTTAAAAGGAAAAAAATATATTTTTATTATTCGGGATTTTAAAAATGCAAAATTTTATTTATACATTTAAATTAATTTCATTTGAAGTCTTGGATGGAGGAGTTGCAAAATTTTTAACAACATATCTTTTGGTAATTTTGGAAAATTAAATATAAAAATGAAATAATAAAGAAGAAATTTTGAATATTAAATTGCAGGAGGTGAAGCTGCGTTTCTCAAAGCGGTCGATTCATATGAAGTAAATTATCAAAATTTTCTTCCTCTGGTTGCAAAGGGATTCTTTTTATAATACCAAATTGTTCTTTTCGTGAATGATGGTATATATTTTTTGTATTTATCACCCCAACACCACCTTGCAAACATGCAGGAAATAGGATATATATATATATAATATATATATATATATATATATATATATATATATATATATATATTATATATATATATATATATATATATATATATATATATATATATATATATATATGTTCCGCTGTATCGTTTTCGCCCTATGGTTTTCGTAGCATATCGGTGTATCCGGTCAGTTGGAATATAATTAAAAACCTTATAGGATTATTTAATAGTTTGCGAGTCTATAGCTTTTTTTTCTAGGAGACATAAGTCATTTTGTTCTTTTTATGCTTCATTACAACGTATTTAGAGTCTATGCTGTGATTTTTATAAAAAGCGATTTGCCGTGGTTTTGTCCGACTATTACCATGTTTTAGTGTAACTGTGTTCTACCCCAAAAATGGCATCGGTTGTGCTAGATTGGCGTTAATTTTTAGAAAAATTTTTCACCCATTAAAATAAAAAAAAATCCAATGATAAGTCGCTACCTAAACTACTCACAAATCACATGAAAACTGTTTCAAAAGACTCCTAAATCTACATGAAAACTCTCAAAAGTAAACATATGGTTCACCTTGCGTCGTTGTTTACAGCACAAGTTGCAACAACAGAAAAACGAAGTACTGTAAGAATATTCAGATAGTTACAATTTAAGTATAGTAAAAACTGATAAAACGATTTTTGTTTTAGATAGATCGCTGGGACTTAGGACAATCACATATCGTTATGAAATCTCCATTTGATTCCCACTGAAATCACTATGGAGAAAATGCACCTTTATGCATACATTATTACTCAAATTTTTAAAGATAGCGAGTACGTTGTTTTACACCAATTTTCACAGTTCTCTGCATCGTTGGTACACAAGAGTTCTTGACTACTGAGGCACTGTGCCAAGCAAAAATTTCATCATTTATATCTTATGTGAAAATCGAATTGTTGATAAATATATGATTCCGAAGACCATCAAAGATCTTTTTTTTTAATACTCAGTCCAGGGAACGATCTTCAAAAGTATTTGAAGCAATTGCCCAAGATCTATCTTAGTATTGCAGCCTCACACCATAATAGGCTAAAATATTTTCCAAAAGTTGGTGATATTGTCCCTTTATTTTTGCAAAGTGTATTCGCCAGAAATATAGTAGAATGTATTAGCATTTTTTAAGCAGCCTCTTCGTAAAGAACTCGAACTTATCCCAGATAAATATTTAATATGATATATGAAAAAGATAAGCGAGCAAAAAATAACTTAATGTTAAGACCTAAGACTAGAGCGTATTACATTATTATTAGTACGTTATATAAAATTGCTTTAAAGAGCATATTGAAAAAAAAAAAATAATTGAAAAAAAAAAATTTCATTTATTTCATTCAACACAAATGTCCTTTTTTTCAGATTTGGCGTCTCAAAAATCTTCAAAAGTCGCTAAAAACTCCTTAGCAACTAAAGAAAAGAATTCCTTTGTTGGGTTGGGATCGTGTATTTGGCCATTACACCAAGATGTTGGCAAAACTTTTAAAGCAATTTTATTATTATTATTATTATTATTATTATTATTATTATTATTATTATTATTATTATTATTATTATTATTATTATTATTATTATTATTATTATTATTATTATTATTATTATTATTATTATTATTATTATTATTATTATTAGTAGTAGTAGTAGTAGTAGTAGTAGTAGTAGTAGTATATATACTATATAGATATAAAAATTATAAACATATAAAATATAAGAGTTTACCCATCTAAAAAAATAATTAAAAGAAAACAATTTTTAACGATAACAAATATAAATGAAAACTCGCTCGTTTTCAAATTCATTAAAAATTGAAAGTCTCCTTTGATTGCTAAAGTATATAATAATAATAATATAATAATAATAATAAAATAACTACTATAATAATCAATAATAATAAAATAAATTAATAATAATAATAATCTTTAATTAATAATGAATAATAATAAATAATAATAATAATAATAATAAAATAATAATATAATAATAATAAAATAATAATAAATAATAATAATAATAATAATAATTGTTAATCAAAGATAATTAAGAGCACTTAATAATTATTAATAATAATAATAATTAATAACAATAATTAATGGAAATGAGGAGATATGTTTGTGGTTCATAACGATTTCTTAGGTCAAGTGGCTGTCTGTTCCATCCTAATGTATAAAAATATAGCACCAGGACTAAATGGTAAGGTTTCAAAGTATGCAAGATGATATTCAAATTGCCTACATCAGTATGGAATAATGATGAATGCATAAAGATTTAAACTGATCTTGATAAATTCTTGGAAGTGGGCAGATTATGTCGATAAATGAATTTATAAATAGTTAAAACAGTGTAAGTTCTTCACTTAGGGTTACTCAAATAAAAGATTAACTACGATGATGAATGGGGATTGACTTGAGTCTTTGGACCAAGAAAAAAATTTAGATGATATTATAAGCAGTAATCTGAAAGTATAACTAATCAATGTATGGAAACAAGGAATGAAGCTAATAAGATTCTGGGTATAATAATTCGCAATATCTTTTACAAGAGTAAGGAAGTCATAAGTAAGATGTATGATAGCTATTTTAGGCTAGTTATCTAGAAGTATCGTTCCAAGTATGGGCCCCTTATTTAAGAAATGATATAGAAATTCTGAAGAGAGTAAAATGTAGAGTAACAAGGATGATTTCTGGGTTTGAGGGTAAGGTATGAGGAGAGCTGAGTTAGGATTGTTTTCTTAGAAAGACGATTTCTTAGAAAAGACATGATATAAGTCTACAAAATATTTACATATATTGATAATACTGAGCTCAATAAATTCTTTATAGTGTACCACTGACGGAAGACCAGGGGACACAATAAGAAAATTAAGAAGACATGTAATCTTGATGTAAGAAAACATTCATCCAGTATTAGGGTTGATGACTCACTTGGATCATTTAAGAAAGGATTGGACAGGTATATTGATGGTTTGGGCGTCATATAGTATATTTTGACTAAGCCAAATCGGCGGGTTTTTAGTTAGATTACTAAGTAAAACTACATGTTCTGTAACCCAGTATGAACAATAAACTTATTAAAAGCTTGTAGTAATGGTTAGGGCATGTACCTTAGCTATAGTTTTTGCTTTTGGTAGTAGTTGGCGTATATGTTATATTGACCGCTGCTTAGGATATTGACAAGCATTATAGAGTGCGGTGTAGGTTGTACATGTTGCATGAACATGTGTTTGATAAATATTTAGCTGACTGGGACAGACCCGATAGGCCAATGTGGCTTCCTGCCGTCTATCTATTGCCTAATCTCTATAGCGGAGGGAATACTACAAACGCTGAAATAAATAATAACTTTTAATTGGTCAACAATATGAAG
>JABUQX010071018.1:0-10000 GCA_015478945.1 Trachelipus rathkii
GAGGATTTTACTCCCTGACCTGTGCTAGCTCGTGCAGGACATGTCTCATTCTTTGGAATACGTTGAGCTAGTTTTCCCCATAATGAAGTTTGAGGAGTAGTTAAGCTATATAAGCATTCCAGGAGTTACTTTTAAAGATTGTCTGGATACAGCTGTTACACCGCTCAATGTCTTGAAATATTGGCAGGTTTGAAGGATTTCTTCGCAGACTTTTCGTTATACATCCGTAACCGCCGAAGCCTCAGTCTTCATTTCAGAATGTTTTGACGTTTCCAAGATGTCGTTTGAAGGTGTAAATTTCCATATTTCATGGATCTTTTTGATCTCATAGCCTTTCTTTACAGCTAATTCCAGCTCTGGACTGCAGTATACGCCTTTTAACATACGTTGGTTGTCGTATGTTGCATTTTGCTTCATAGCCACCATGCGCTGGCATGTTCTACATAAAGTGAATATTACGGATTGTCATACTCGGGCAGGGAGGACACGGAGTGTACAGTTTAGGCAGGTAACACCGACAAGCATACGAGAGACCGAACATAAGTAGTATTCATTTCTTGAACGAACTTTTCTATAGAAGGAAGATCCTTACCTACGGTTTCGTAGGCATACCTGCTGGAAAAGGTTTTGTTTTCTGTACAAAAGGATACAATGAATGTGAAGTCTAGGTACTTCAATTGAACACTTTAGATCGTGGACAAGTAATAGAAAGGGTTAAGTCGCCGTACATAGCTTCCACCTACTTTAGTTTCTACATTTGCAAAGTATCATTTCCGATTGATTTGGACGTATTGCCATATTCTCATTGTGTGTTGTCGTTGTTGTTTACAATGCCTGAACCTCACCTCTTTTTTTCATTTCGTCCATTCGCATTCCTATATTCTAATAACCTGTAACCTTGCACTTGTAATCGCTTCTTGTTCATGGTCTTACTGTACTATAAGACTTGATTTGCCATGGAGACTTTCTAATAAGCCTTTCTTACATGCTTGATGGCCATGCCAAACACATCCGTGGAAGAGTAAGACTATCTTCTTCATGGGTGTACCAGGTGGAGGAGGACGCTGTTATTACAGATTTAGTCGTTTGTTCATATAACGTTGAGTTGACGAGATTATGATAAGAACTCATTAATGTCAAGGGGAACGTAGTCTTCAGCTGGAATTTCAACGTATGTCAGGCTTTAGGTACTGTTTTTGATTTTAAATTTCAAGTTCGCCACATTCTGCATGGTCGATTCGATACCCTTATACTTCATGAATTAAGCCATTTCCACGTCATAACGAGTAGTTGGAGTCATCAGTCCGTCTACTATGGGCGCTAGTGTATTTGCAGGCATGAATGCATTTTATACAATCATGCAGATAATGGCAGCTATGGTAGAGCAATCACAGTAGACCATCAACTTATGGTCCTTAGGAATGATACCCCTGAATTTCTCGACGGATTGCGAAAGATATTAAATCTCTGAACGCAGTACGTTGTCATTCCTTCTGTTATTCGTAGTCTTATTTGTTAAAATGTTTTGATACTCGCAACGCTCAAATCGGTCCTTCATTCACTGTATGACATACGATGTGTCTCAAAGGTCTCCTTATCTGGAATTTTTCCCTTGTAATTTATATTCTCGAGGGTAAGAAAACGATAAGGGAAAGAATCCTTTAGAAAGCTCACCTGTAATACCCATGCACTTAGGGAGTTTTTTCAAGGCGCAAGGCATAAACATTAACGTGTCCTTAAACTGGATGTTGTGGTTAGGTCATAGTTATAATTTTGGTTCCGCGTTTCACAGGGTTGGAAGATATGGAATGAACGGTAGGCCTGGCAAGCAGTTTGCTGTAAACAAACTGATTGTCGAACTTACCCCATTATGAGCTGCAACTAATATATTAGATTCTTAGTTTTTCCAGGCAAATCTGACTATAATAGTTGAGAAATAGATCGAAGGTGCACTTCCATACTCTTCTGTTGCTTCAAATTCAATTTGAATTTTCAGTTGAGGCGTACGCAAGTCTCACAAGCGAAGCATTCGTCTAGTTCCTGCTCCCGCAGTTTTTGCATCTCATCCTCCACTAGACCATAGGGGAGCATATCGTTTTTATGCGTCCTCACTTCCTCTTCACGACTATTGATTATAGGTTTCATGTCATAATAAAAAGGTATATGTTGCCTTACGCTTGGCTGTAAGCTTCATCTGTTTTTGGGAACCTTGATTTTTCTTTTTCATGAAACCATTGGTGATTATCGCCTTCTATTCCGTACTTCTCGTCGCATATCCCACACTGTATATGCATGCAGTCATGTTGGTGGTCGCCCCCTTTATCAGCTACTATCTTCGTTGTCGCATAATGTACATACTTTAAGGTATTTGCATGTGAGGTCTTTATGCAATTCAAGACAATCCTCATTATAGAAATCACGATTGCAGTCATCACAGTGTAAAAGCGTAGATGTGTCCCCCGGCAAAGCTTTACATTTATAAGTTAAGCATTGCCCCCTGTTTTCAGCTGCATTCGGATTGGAAATGATTAATTAAATGGTCAGTGAACTATAAACATGATGAAAAAAACTGGACCGCTATCATTCTTAGAACACACTGCCCTAGAGCTATCTGATTGAATCTCAAGGAAAAGGATATATAATACATGGGTTTCTTCTTCTGGATCATAGCTATTACAAAAAGAGGTTTAGTCCCTAATTCTGTTCGTGGGGTTTAAACATTATCTCGAGTTTGCCGTCCTTATCTTGTAAAAACAAATATCCTACACTCTAATTTTTCCTCTATTACTGCAAAATCTCCAGCCTTATAGGGGAATTCCTAATCAACCTCGCTTTGGCGATTTCTATACTATTGTACGTAGATCATTAGCGTTGTAAATGTCTTTTAATCTTTAGGCGCAAGTTTTGCCTGGTTTTTTTAGGTAATGAGTATGAAGTTATAACAGCAGTTAGCCTGGGAACACATCTATCTGGTTTTATTTCCTAATTTTGTTATTTCTCAAGGTGGTACTGTATGATGTAGGGTGTAATAAAGTTTTACGAGAAGGGTCAATTGGCCATTACCCTCCGATTGTGATATCTGGACATCTACAACGAAATCATCCAACATGGCTTGGTCACCAGACTGAAAGAGTTCTAGAAAACGGTCCGATAAATATTGAGCCAGATTTGGTCGAGAAATCTCTTCATGAGGAATTCGTATATGGAATTGCCCCCCATTCCTATCCGTGAAAAGGAATCCTGCACGGAGGGTATATTCCCTATATGTCACTACTTCTCGTACCTGTTCTATCACACTGTGAATGACAGCTACTAGTACGTCATTAATGTTGCGAGTACCGTTAAAGATCTCTGTGTTGTGTCGACACGTACTCTGAAGCGGTGGTGGTCGATGATCCCTGAGTTACGCGTAGATCCTTCACGTGTTAACATTCAACAACTCAGTCGAGAAACGGTGTAGGCGGTTCACTCACCCTCCTCCTCATCGTCATAATACCTGAAACGTGAAGGACCGCAACAGCCCCGTCACTACAATCCGTCCGGGATCCCTTTCGTTTTGCTTTTTCCTGGAAAAAGACATGAAAATTCTATAAACAACTGTTGTAATTACTATTATGTAACAATTTTTTCAGTAATGATTTTTTCAGTAATATATATATATATATATTATATATATATATATTATATTATATACTATTATTCATATATTATATATATATATATATATATATATATATATATATATAGAATAATTAGATTGTAACTTACCGAAGATTCCGAAGTTGGGATATTCGTTTCAGATAAGGGGGTGGGGGGCTCTTCATGTGTATTTGGAGATTCTTTGGGTGCTTCAGTGTTTAAGTCTGATTGCTTACGGCAAGCGGTTGCAGATGATTTCTGTTGAAAGGTGAAAAAGAATGAAAATTCATAAACATTCGAATACATACTATTATGTAAGTATTTTTCAGTAATATTTTTCAGTAATATATAGAATAATTAGATCGTAACTTACCGTAGATTCCGAAGTTGGGATATTCGTTTCAGATAAGGGGGAGGGGGGCTCTTCATGAGTATTTGGAGAATCATTGGGTGCATCAGTGTTTAAGTCTGATTGGCGACGTTTGCGACGTTCAAGCTCAGCCAACAGTCTTCTCTTAACAGGCCTAATTGCATCCCGGCCACCTCCGACTTTGTTGACACAAGGGGTACTGGCAGTACCAATATTATCACACTGTAATGAAATAGTACTAAGCCTGAAGAAGAAGTTAGCAACAGGCTATGATAAACAATAATAATATAGAACTTACTACTCCATGTACAAATCCTATTATCAATAGCTTGCGGATTAAGAAATAAGTTCATCTTTCTCTCAACTTCAAGTAGCGTTCGCACATATTCCTCATCATTATCCGTCGATATATCAAGAGCATCGCCATCAGTGATCACTGGTACAGGAAGGGGTATTTCGTTCTCGGTCGGTTCAACCACCTTACGCTGTAAAAAATAAATATGAATATATATAGTATATATATATATATATATATATTATATATATATATATAATAGTATATATATATTAATATATATATAATATATATATATAATATATATATTATAAATAAATAATAATTTAACATCACTTACCCTTTTGCATGGTTTGATAGCATTCTGTCTTCGGCCATCATCAGCTTCGACTGCATTTTCATAGGTACCCACAGCTTCCGCTAATTCAACCTCGTCGACTACTTCTACGAGCACGGTTTCTGATACAGGTTCGACATCTCCACTGAAAGTGCGTTTTAGACCACGTTTTTGATTATTTGCAGCCATATTTTCGTTTTCTTCTACAATTCTTGTCAACTAACGTAAAACACTGAAACAGAATGTATATATATACCTATCTTTCTATATATATATATATATATATATATATATATATATAATATTATATATATATATATATATATTATATATATATATATATAATATATAAATATATATATTAAACATTATTTAACATTAGAGAGTAATGCAAATATGAGTTAAAGCAGTAAATACATGAGTTAAAGCAGTAAAAACATGAGTTAAAGCAGAAAAGCATGAGTTAAAGCAGTAAAGCAGTCAAAACACTACAAGCAATACGAATGTAATCTCCTTTGATGCTAGGTAGATCACTCTATTGATTTACTGATTTTACTGCTTTAAAAGTATGTAATGTTAATAATATATGAGTTAAAGCAGTAAAACATAGAGTTAAGCAGTAAAACATGAGTTAAAACAGTAAATCAGTATTTAAACAAAAAGCATACTAATTCCTTGATGCTAGGTTAGCACTCTATGAACTGATTTACTGGCTTAAAGGTACGTAACATGTTTAATAAATATATGAGTTAAGCAGTAAAAATATGATTAAAGCAGTAAAGCAGAGTTAAAACAGTAAAAACAGTAAAAACAAAAGCATACTAATCCTTAGGTGTTAGGTAACACTTCTATTGATTTACTTGATTTGACTGGCTTTAAGGAATGTCAAAGTATATGTTTTTTTAATTAAAATTTATGTTGCAATTGTAGTAAAATAAAATGTTTAATATAACATATAATATTGGATATTTGCTTCAGTCTTTCAATTTTAAAAAATGGACATAATTAAAAAAGTATTAAGTAAAAAAGTATTAAGTAAAATATATGTTAATTAATATTATGAGTTAAAGCAGTAACGGAGGTTGAGAGCCTTCGAAGCTGAACCATCAATAAGTCTGAGTCATCAAAGATGTTGTAACAATCATAGTAGTGAAGACATCAAGTGAGAACAACAAAATAACGTGGTGAGTGTAAATTCAGTGTAAGTGAAAGTGACTGAGGGTGAAGTGTAAGTGTAAGTGTGCTATGGTTTGTATAAGTGTCGATAGTGTATAGTGTCTATGGATGAAGTGTAAGTGTCTATGGATGTATATAGGGTGTTCTATAGTTGTATGGTGAATAAGATACATGGTTGGTGTGTGTGTGGGTGTGTGTATGGGGTGTGTGTGGTGTGTGTAAGTGCAAGTGGTCTAATAGGGTTAGCCCGGTAAGTGTCTATGGGCGAGTGTAAGTGCTATAGCTGTGTGTGGGTGTGTGTGTGTTGTGCATCTGGGCGTGTGTGTGTGGTATTCTGTCATGCTAGAAGTGCTAGAAAAAATGTACTCATACTAGGAAGCATCCTAGCAACTTGTAATATCCACCAATCGAATCCTCATACCTTATAACATAGGGGTAGACATCCATATTAGGGCATTCTAGACCTCAAAGGAGGGCTAGAAAAGGCTCAAGGGAGGCTAGAAAAGGCTTGAAAAAGTGGCACTCAGTTGGCACCTATGTGGCACTCACTTGGCACTATGTGGCACTCATTGACACTCACTCGGGCACTCACGTGGCACTCATCTAATACTCATAGAAACTTTAGAAACACCCTATATATATATATATATATATAGTATATATATTATATAATATAATATATATATATATATTATTATATATATATTATATATATATATATAATATATTTATATATATATATATATATATATAATATATATATAATATATATATATATATATATATATATATATATAGCTACCTATGAACAAACTTCTCTTGCTTAATGTTGGTAATAATATTCAAATTGAACTTGAGGCTTTTAGCACAGGCAACGTCAGGTATTTTTACTAAAAAAACTCTCATCCTATATTGTCCTGTTATGTTGTTGTAACGTCACGTTGAAAATCAGTTTTTTGTATTTTAGATTTTGTTTCTTCATTCGCACACCCAGTGCTAATAATCCTACACAAACGAGATAAAAATAATGATTCCACGTTGGTTTGAAATTCGCAAAAAAACATCAGAAAGGAATTCCATCAAATACATTATAATTAAGAGTTCCACCAATCGTGAAAATCGTATTATTTACAAGTTTAAATTGTATATTATGAATTAACTCCTATATGTACAATATCCTGTACGAAACATATAAAACGAAAAATATAAAAACTCTTCGAGAGAGGAAGGCGTGTTCAGGATTTCAGAGAGGATGCCAGATAGCATTTTTATGCATACTATAAACATATTCATCTAATTTAGAATGCCTGTGTATTATACATGTGTATATATTTGTATAGTTTATAATATATATATATATATATATATATAATATATTTTAAATATATATTATTATATACAGTAGTGAAATAAATAAATTGGACTAGTTAACTAAATAAATTATAGTTAGTGAATATCCTGTATGATATTTAATTTATTTCTGTATAAATTATAAAAATAAATATTTTATTTTAATTTTATTAAAAATAATTGTTAAATTATTTTTATTATAACTTTTGAAAGTGAAGAGCATATTTATTAAAACTTAATGTATTTTATCTATGAACTGATTATTTCGGAAGAATAATCAAGGCATGAAAATTTTGAAAAAACTCGAATGTCTTTGTTTATTTAGAATGCCTTTTGCACCTTTAAGGTGAAGAGGAAGTTCCTAATCAGGAGCTGTAAAGAATATAGTTACATTACAGACCTGGCCAGTTTGATGAAACAATATTCCTTACAATATTTTAAAAAACCCAAATAATTCCTTTTGCATAAAAGCGTATTATGATAAGGTATATAATATCTATATATATATATATATTTAAAGTTGCTTTATCATATATTTTTTCAGAAACTATTCTAAATTCATATATATATATATATATATATATATATATATATATATAATTTCTATATTGTATAAATATATATATATATATATATAATATATAGTGAAAGATGAATTTGAAAATATAGTATGGTTCTCAGAGAATAATAAAATATTGTTAAAAGTCTTTAAAAACAGCGTGTTTTCGTAAAATATAATACTTGCCTTGAACTCTCGTTGTTTCAAGTTAAAATAATAATAATTACAACGTATGAAAGTACAACCTTAGCTATTGGTCTTTCTACTTAGCGTTCTTTGTGCGTGGGTTCTTTGCTACGAATGCGACGGACTCCGCGGAATTTGTTAAAAAACGCGACGATGGCGAAGACGATGAATTTGCGATTCATCCCGACGAACGCGACGATGAATTTGCGATTCATCCCGACGATGATTAACAAAACGCTTTATAAAACAAAATGGCGGACGCAAGTCAACAAGGTTGTTAAAAGGTTTTCAGGAAAGAACATGAAAAAATAAACTACACAAAAACTTAAAAATAACTAACTAACGTATCTGAAAAAAGAGGGGGCTCCAACAAATTAGGGTTCTCAAAAAATGGACCGTAGAATACAAAAGGTCAAATATTAAAAAGGGGTTCTCAAAAATTAGGGGGGCAAAATAAGGGGGTGACACGTTACGAACGGATGCTCCACATCCCGCTTGGCACACCCTTCTTCGAAGGTAGGGTGCCAAAAATTACGGTGCCAAAAAAGCCTCAGGAAGGTTCCTGGCTGGGATGATCTGCGGCGGCACATCGGTGTCCGGAATCCCCTTCCTACTACTGAGATGGTTTGGTCATGCGGAAAGGATGGAAGTTAGTCGGTTGGTTAAACGGATGTAAAGGGGTTGAGTGTGCTGGGAATCGACGGCCTGGAAGATCCCGAAGAAAAAGGGGATTGAGTCGGTAAAGGAAAGTCTGAAGGAGAAGGATGCGGTTTTTGGCAAGAGGCGAGAATAAAAGTGCTAATAGGAGTGAATGGCGGGGGTATGGTTGTGGCAGGGTATGGTTGTGGCCCACTTTTGCCAAGAGATGACTCCACATTGACGAGATGCCATAGTGAGGGTCCGTCGCTGTCCCGTGAAGCTCTAGTGTGTATTTTTCTGACTGCGGCGTGATCTCACTAAAGGGTATAAAGGGGGGGGGCGGTAAAGCTGGGATTTCTTTTCGACTTGCGTCATATCCTTCTACTACTCTTCCTGTTTCCAAATGTATATGTACCCTTACCCCGCAGTCTTGGGGAGAGAAGGTGGATATATATATATAGTATATATATATTATATATATGATATATATTATATATATAATATTATATATATATATATATATATATATATATATATAATAGTATTATATAATATATATAATAATTATATATATATATAATATATAATATATAATATGATGAAATTTAGTGCATTTGAAACCGGAACTGAATTGAAGTCCCACAGAAAGATTGTCAGGAAGCAAAGTAAAAAATTGGAGAAAAACATCTCTGTACATCTGTAGAGAAAGTTTCTTTAAAACTTGGTAAAAAATGAAACAAAAGTTCAAACCAAAGATTAAAATAACAACCAACGAGGATAAAGTAAGAATGAATAGTATAAATGAAATTCTATATATTATTAATATATATATATTAATTTATTATAATATATATATATATATAATATAATATATATATATATATATATATATATATATATATTATATATATATATATATATATTAATATATCAGATAGCGGCTCCAGTAACTTTTTACTACTCGTTGCTTCCTCTCTCTCTCTCTCTCTATATATATATATATATAATATATATATATATAATATATATAATATATATATATATATATATTATATATATATATATATATATTATATAATATATAACTTAAATACTTGAGTTACTCCCATAAAATATTTTCTTTATTTAAATCGTTTTCCTATTGTATTCTATGTTTAACTTTAAATAATATTTCAAGTAATTTTATTCTTCAATAATTATAATAGTATTTTTGGTAATATTTTATTATTTTATTTGTTTTATTAATAATTTTGTTTTAAATAATATTTATTAATGTATAGTAATTTAAACATATCCATTTGTAAACATTAGTGTTTATAAACAATTTCATACTCTAAAAGTCTATCTAAATTCACAATTAAGATTATCCGCCAATTGCTTTTTGGGCACAGATTATGCGCTATTTTAATGTTAAGAAGCGTTATTTATAATAGCGGCTATTCTTTCCTT